>OU892280.1:48955232-48972452 GCA_917834065.1 Ceutorhynchus assimilis | reverse complement strand
TTAACTCTAAGACTACGTTTTTTAGGGAGCAATGCTCCACCAATATGAACTTGCTTTTTTAATTGCTTTTTAACTAATAATCGAAATCTTTTAAAATGCCCCAAATTCGTCTGTATTTTTCGAAGAGTTCCTACAGGTAGTTTAAGATGTTTTGAACGAATTACTTTAAGAATAAGCCTAATCGATATGTTTACGTGTTTGATCCAGGTCCGTTTTTCTGAATCAGTTGAATCTTCAACGATTTCCTTAAACGCTTTCTCAAATAAAACGACTTTATCGTCACTAACCTTAATAATTTCCGCGAAATTTGAATGTAATCCAGTTGCTGGTGTTGTTGCTGTTGCTGTTGTTGATGTTGTTACTGTTGTTGTTGTCGTTGTTGTTGTTGTTGTTGTTGTTGTTGTTGTTGTTGTTGTTGTTGTTGTTATTGTTGTTGTTGTTGTCTCCTCAACCATGTTCTTCTGCTTTTCTTGACTTTCTAAATAAGGATAAAGTACTTAATTCACTATATTATTTTTGAAGAAAGAAATCTTACCTATGTTACTGGTTTTATCTCAAATATTGGCGTTGAGATAGCTAGCCCTGGAATGACTTTCAGCTCCTTCACTGTTATTGAGAATTTGCCCGATTCAAAAAACTGCAAGTTTGATTTGAATGTTTCAGAAGATCTTTTCGGAAGGAACGTGACGAATGCTTTGTCTAGCTCCAACCTCACCGCCTCACCATATTTTGAATTATGAATTGTTAAATTGGTAATTATATAGGGTTTATTAAGAGGCAAATCCCTCAGCTTGACGTATGGCGTCTGTATGAAACTTGCCACCTCGTTAATCTGAGATAAATTCATATCTATAGAAAATATAACAGAAATCAAACACCAGGTAGCTAAAAAATATTTTTCTACTTACTGAGGCTGCTAGGATACACCGAAACTATTTAAAACTAACACTGAACTGATTTTTCATATCGCCCGGTTTCTTATTTAAATGTTTTCTTTCCGCTATAAAATTACGTAAAACAACAGCTGAAACCGCAAAAAATATTTTTATAGGAAATAACATCTGGCAATTTTGATAAGAAATAAATTTTGAAGGATAAATTATGGTTACTTTGTGGAATAGATGTTGCAGCAGGCAGGAAATTGCGGTCTAGCGATACGATAATTTATACTACTCTTATCAATGAAAAACAGGATGTAACATCTGGTCACAACATGAAATGCGGTTTCTTATCAGTTTCCCAATAATATTTGCTACTTAAAAGTTAAAAATATTATTTGGATCTCGCCAGGAATTTAGGGTCTATGTTTAACTGGATATGTGTTGGTGTATGTAGGTGTGTGTGTGTGTGTGTGTGTGTGTGTGTGTGTGTGTGTGTGTGTGTGTGTGTGTGTGTGTGTGTGTGTGTGTGTGTGTGTGTGTGTGTGTGTGTGTGTGTGTGTGTGTGTGTGTGTGTGTGTGTGTGTGTGTGTGTGTGTGTGTGTGTGTGTGTGTGTGTGTGTGTGTGTGTGTGTGTGTGTGTGTGTGTGTGTGTGTGTGTGTGTGTGTGTGTGTGTGTGTGTGTGTGTGTGTGTGTGTGTGTGTGTGTGTGTGTGTGTGTGTGTGTGTGTGTGTGTGTGTGTGTGTGTGTGTGTGTGTGTGTGTGTGTGTGTGTGTGTGTGTGTGTGTGTGTGTGTGTGTGTGTGTGTGTGTGTGTGTGTGTGTGTGTGTGTGTGTGTGTGTGTGTGTGTGTGTGTGTGTGTGTGTGTGTGTGTGTGTGTGTGTGTGTGTGTGTGTGTGTGTGTGTGTGTGTGTGTGTGTGTGTGTGTGTGTGTGTGTGTGTGTGTGTGTGTGTGTGTGTGTGTGTGTGTGTGTGTGTGTGTGTGTGTGTGTGTGTGTGTGTGTGTGTGTGTGTGTGTGTGTGTGTGTGTGTGTGTGTGTGTGTGTGTGTGTGTGTGTGTGTGTGTGTGTGTGTGTGTGTGTGTGTGTGTGTGTGTGTGTGTGTGTGTGTGTGTGTGTGTGTGTGTGTGTGTGTGTGTGTGTGTGTGTGTGTGTGTGTGTGTGTGTGTGTGTGTGTGTGTGTGTGTGTGTGTGTGTGTGTGTGTGTGTGTGTGTGTGTGTGTGTGTGTGTGTGTGTGTGTGTGTGTGTGTGTGTGTGTGTGTGTGTGTGTGTGTGTGTGTGTGTGTGTGTGTGTGTGTGTGTGTGTGTGTGTGTGTGTGTGTGTGTGTGTGTGTGTGTGTGTGTGTGTGTGTGTGTGTGTGTGTGTGTGTGTGTGTGTGTGTGTGTGTGTGTGTGTGTGTGTGTGTGTGTGTGTGTGTGTGTGTGTGTGTGTGTGTGTGTGTGTGTGTGTGTGTGTGTGTGTGTGTGTGTGTGTGTGTGTGTGTGTGTGTGTGTGTGTGTGTGTGTGTGTGTGTGTGTGTGTGTGTGTGTGTGTGTGTGTGTGTGTGTGTGTGTGTGTGTGTGTGTGTGTGTGTGTGTGTGTGTGTGTGTGTGTGTGTGTGTGTGTGTGTGTGTGTGTGTGTGTGTGTGTGTGTGTGTGTGTGTGTGTGTGTGTGTGTGTGTGTGTGTGTGTGTGTGTGTGTGTGTGTGTGTGTGTGTGTGTGTGTGTGTGTGTGTGTGTGTGTGTGTGTGTGTGTGTGTGTGTGTGTGTGTGTGTGTGTGTGTGTGTGTGTGTGTGTGTGTGTGTGTGTGTGTGTGTGTGTGTGTGTGTGTGTGTGTGTGTGTGTGTGTGTGTGTGTGTGTGTGTGTGTGTGTGTGTGTGTGTGTGTGTGTGTGTGTGTGTGTGTGTGTGTGTGTGTGTGTGTGTGTGTGTGTGTGTGTGTGTGTGTGTGTGTGTGTGTGTGTGTGTGTGTGTGTGTGTGTGTGTGTGTGTGTGTGTGTGTGTGTGTGTGTGTGTGTGTGTGTGTGTGTGTGTGTGTGTGTGTGTGTGTGTGTGTGTGTGTGTGTGTGTGTGTGTGTGTGTGTGTGTGTGTGTGTGTGTGTGTGTGTGTGTGTGTGTGTGTGTGTGTGTGTGTGTGTGTGTGTGTGTGTGTGTGTGTGTGTGTGTGTGTGTGTGTGTGTGTGTGTGTGTGTGTGTGTGTGTGTGTGTGTGTGTGTGTGTGTGTGTGTGTGTGTGTGTGTGTGTGTGTGTGTGTGTGTGTGTGTGTGTGTGTGTGTGTGTGTGTGTGTGTGTGTGTGTGTGTGTGTGTGTGTGTGTGTGTGTGTGTGTGTGTGTGTGTGTGTGTGTGTGTGTGTGTGTGTGTGTGTGTGTGTGTGTGTGTGTGTGTGTGTGTGTGTGTGTGTGTGTGTGTGTGTGTGTGTGTGTGTGTGTGTGTGTGTGTGTGTGTGTGTGTGTGTGTGTGTGTGTGTGTGTGTGTGTGTGTGTGTGTGTGTGTGTGTGTGTGTGTGTGTGTGTGTGTGTGTGTGTGTGTGTGTGTGTGTGTGTGTGTGTGTGTGTGTGTGTGTGTGTGTGTGTGTGTGTGTGTGTGTGTGTGTGTGTGTGTGTGTGTGTGTGTGTGTGTGTGTGTGTGTGTGTGTGTGTGTGTGTGTGTGTGTGTGTGTGTGTGTGTGTGTGTGTGTGTGTGTGTGTGTGTGTGTGTGTGTGTGTGTGTGTGTGTGTGTGTGTGTGTGTGTGTGTGTGTGTGTGTGTGTGTGTGTGTGTGTGTGTGTGTGTGTGTGTGTGTGTGTGTGTGTGTGTGTGTGTGTGTGTGTGTGTGTGTGTGTGTGTGTGTGTGTGTGTGTGTGTGTGTGTGTGTGTGTGTGTGTGTGTGTGTGTGTGTGTGTGTGTGTGTGTGTGTGTGTGTGTGTGTGTGTGTGTGTGTGTGTGTGTGTGTGTGTGTGTGTGTGTGTGTGTGTGTGTGTGTGTGTGTGTGTGTGTGTGTGTGTGTGTGTGTGTTCGCCGCACTATACTTGTGACAACTTGTGTGTGAATAGTCCTGTACTCTGACACCTCCTAAAATTGTGACAACTTACACGCGTTGTCGCAATTTAAAAATGACTTTTCCACGCCTAAAATGAAAAAATCGGCTTTCTGATTTGTCAAATACCTCACCAATGTTAGTAGCGACATCTCTCCATATATTTTTAAAGTAATATATCCCTGCGTATACAAATACCTGTCATTAATTGAAACTGTGTAAAAGACGCCATAATTGAGCTATATTCACATTGTATGCACAATCATAATTGTAGCAACTTCTTTAAGCTCTATATAGTGGCGCCCTCTACGTTGGCGAGCGATGTTGCCATTTAACCACATGTGGAATTTAACTAGATCATTCAAGGTCGATTCAACGGCTTTTTTACGTTTCACTTGTTTATGCTTCCGATGAATATTTGGTATTTTTTGTTCAGTTTGTGCCTAGATGTGAATGCAATACCTTATGCATTTTTGTAAATCTGAAATTGTGTGATTTAGTTATTGTTTTCTGGATAAGTGAGGTAAGTTTTCAACAGTTTTATATATTTTATTATTATTATTATTATCAGCACTGTAACCGGCTCAAATCAATAGAATTGGGAAATTATGGACTTGGTAGTTACCGAAAATTTTCCAATGCGTTAGGATGGCCCATTACCTCCTAAACGCTGAGGTTTAGTAAACAAGCAATACTTACAAAAAGTTTTTGACTTTTGTTTGACGGCTCATAGCTTAAAAATGGTTTGTTTCTGCCGGGCGACCCAAAATTACAGGGTACCCCACTCTCTGTTTTTTTAAATAAGACGCCTTTAATTTTCCAATTTGATTTTCAAAACGAAAATAGTAGGTATATTACATACCGAAGTGGGACGTGTTTCATTACTGTCAAGAAATTAGTCAGTTAACTGAGACGCGAAGCGAGACAGGAATGAAACTCCACACCGAGGTTTGTATTCTACTTTATTTACAAGCATCATAATTTTTACTAGATACTAAATGAAAAAAAAAAAAAAAATAGAGGGTGGGAAGTAGAAAATAGAGGGCGGTGATGAGAAATAGAGGGCAGGAATGAAACAGGGGTTGGTAATGAGAGAGTGGGAAGTAGAGGTAGGTAAAGTGACACTTCCAAACCTTCAATCAAGTGAGTAATGCCAACATTACATGTATGGTTGTCAGTAAAATATATATTTTTTCAAATTGTCCCCCTATTTTTTTTTCTCCATAAGTTTCTCCTGTTGTAAAAGATTTTAATCTTTCTCAAACATTCCCTATACTACCTATCTCTATTACCAAGTTTTCCAGATTCTTAGAAATTTTATAGAAATTCAGAATATAATTGGCTGATTTGCTGGTCCTTCGATTTTAGTAGAGATGGAAAATTAAAATTTTGAAAGCCTGCGGTCGATCTCAACGTGTTGCAACTTCTTCCCTTAAAACAAAATTTTGCTGGTCAACCGTTTCTAAATAAAGACAAAGGCTTAACATTTTTCATGTAGATCGGTTCCATGAATAAATAAATAACTTATTCTTTTTCAATAAAATGATTATAAGTCAAAAAATTAAATTTGAAAAAAAAAACTACCTGAATATATGAGTTTAAAATATGCATGAATTGCAATTGAGTGTCGTCATAGCGTAAGCTGCGATCTAGACGCTGATATTTGGAGTAGGGTGTTTTTATAGATAATCATACAAACTGTATTTTTCCTACGAGCGTGCGGAAAAGTTACTTTTCCGCACGATTTTTCATTTGGAAAGTTGTACTTTTCCGCACGATTTTACTTTTCCGCACGATTTTACTTTTCCGCACTATTTTTTTACTTTTCCGCACGATTTTTACTTTTACTGAAAAGTGTACCCATATTAAAGTTCGGAGGCCCCCTATTTGGGGGGCGGAGCCCCGCAGTGGTCCCCGATTTGAGGGGCATAGTCCCGCAGGGGCCCCATTTTTGAAGGCTGGGCCACTTTCTGGGGGCGAAGCCCTGGGTGCCCCTTTTGGGGGGGGCGAAGCCCCTTGTGCTTCTTTTTTGGGGGGGCGGAGCCCCTTATTTGGGGGCACAGCCCCGCTGTGCCCCCTATTTTGGGTGGCATAGCCTCGCGAAGGTAGGGAATCCTAACAATTTTTTTGACCAATTTAGTTATAGGCCAAGGATCATGATAAAAAAATCCGGTTCCATTATTTTTCTGTGTATAAAAAAATCGTGCGGAAAAGTAAAATCGTGCGGAAAAGTAAAATCGTGCTGAAAAGTTACTTTTCCGCACGATTTTTTTATTGCTAAAAATGAAGATATTTAGGATCAAATAAATGATTTATGTTATATATTATTTTATATTATGTGCTATTTTGTTCCATCATTATAAAATCTTTGCGTATTGGAGCATTTTTTTTGATAAATAAGATGGACAAAAGCACTCGTAGGAAAAATATTGTACCTAACTCTTGCGGAAAATGTCTTTTCCACCATCGACGGCTTGCCCGTACTCCGCTCCGCGTCGTTCGTGCAACTGCCGTCTCGTGCGGAAAAGTACCACTTTCCGCACTTGTTAGGTGAATAACTATTTCTACGAGCGTGAGGGAAAATGCGGTGCGGCAAATTTTTTTCCGCACTGATATGTCAAAACCATTAAAAAATTTCTTATGCTTAATATGCAATATTTCGCTCGAAGAAAAACAATTGTTCCTAACACGTGCAAAAAGCTTTTTTTCCGCACTTAACTGCTTGACAGACCTTTGCAGTTTGCATGCAGTTGCGTGCGAAAAAAACGATTTTCTGCACTTGTTAAGAAAATACCTATTAAAAATTAAGGAGATTCCAATTAACAGCAAAAATAGTGAGATTTAAAAAAATATATAGGTATTCCCGGTTCAAAATGTTTTTTTTTTTCAGTTATCTCTGAACGTTTGTAGATAATGTTGACCCCGCCTAATAGGATTTCACACTTGACAATGAAAATAGCTGTTCACTATTCACAATAATCTATCTATATTTTCGTGTAAGTAATCCTTAGTTTATTTTCAGCTTCATCAAAATGGAGACGCGCTCCAGGAGAATTCTAAACTTACTGAATCTACCTAAATATGAAACCACAAAGGGCTTGCCAGTTGCTTTAAGAAACAAGGCCATAAGCCTAACGAAAGGTATATCTTTGCTATTAAAACAAAAATTACAAATCGTCAAATGATAGGCACAATCACTAGGTCGGGTTAATTTTCTCAATTTTACAGTTTCTGTTGCAAATTTTTCTCTACAAAATTGCCGGATAGATTTTTGATCCGACTCTCATTCTTTCGGAACCATCATCGGCTAGCACTGATGATATTTTTCTAGTCCGGAATGTTGGACAAGTGTTAAGTGCGATACGACGTTGAATTTGAAAAAGCAGATGATGGGGACTTAGAGATGAAATGTCAGATATTAAATGTAATTACTTAATGTAACAACAAACACAAATAGAATCAAATTTTAAAAATTTCTTTTTCAGCTCACAAGTCTGTCTCTGTCTCTTTCTCTTTCTCTTTCTCTTTCTCTTTCTCTTTCTCTTTCTCTTTCTCTTTCTCTTTCTCTGTCTCTATCTCTGTCTCTGTCTCTGTCTCTGTCTCTGTCTCTATCAAATAAAAAAATATAAAATATCTAGAGCCAAACACTACATACATACCAAATTTCATCAAAATCGGACCAGCAGTTTTTGAGTTACGCACGTTGCTAGTTACAGACAGACAGATAGACAGACAGACAACGCGACAAAAAAATTTCAAAATCATCTGAAACACAAAGCTATATAAAAAAAATTGACATCGGAGCAACTTTTTTTTTTGCACGATCACCATAGTTCACTACTATAATATAAATCCGTTTCTATTTTTTTCTAGACTTATTTGAAGATATTTTTCAAAACAAATTTAATGGCACTTCCGACTTTTCGTCTCAGAGCGCCCATCATGGACTTTATTAATTTAAATGCGGCCCTGCTTTTTAAATATTTTTTTCAGAGCCTTTCTAGTTCCTCAAAGCATTGACCTATCATACCTATGGAAAATATTAAAAGTGATAATATTGGTGATTTATTATTTCGCAGATGATAAGGCAGTCCAGATGTTAATATCGAACTTAGCTAATGATAAACGAAGGCACACGTATTTTCAGTATTTTACATACATCTCGTTAGATAAAGATGGACTTAGGGATAAAATACTGTATTTAAGAGAGATAAGTTGATTTACTTACTTCAATCCATATTTTTCAAGAAAACTGTGATGCATCGATAGGTATAATAGGTCAATGCTTTGCGGAGTTAGCTAGACTCTGAAAAAAATACTCAAAAATGCAGGGCATTTAAATTAATAAAGTTGATGATGAGCTTTGAGACAAAACGTCGGATTTAAGATGGTGTTATCTTGCAGAGGAAAATAAGTGACAATGATGAATTGCCATTTGCTTTTAAAAATCTGTACAAATAAGTCCAGAAAAAAATAAGAACGCTTTCGTAAATTTCACATTTTTTTATATCCCTGTCAACAAGTTGAAAACTGCAAATGTTATTGTTTAAATCAACACCCAACACCAGATATTTATTTCGAGATGCGCCTTTTCGTAATGTATCATAGAGCAAGTAAAAGTTGTGAAAGCTTGATGAAATACTCCGTTCTGAATATTCTTTATATTTCAGAACAATCTGTTTTCAAGGAGAAAACTTCCGTAGAAATTCCAAATGTATCAATTTCATTTAATGGGAATGAAATTCCTCCCGATCCATCAGCTGGTGCATCCCAATTTCTGCCATCTATTGAAAATGAAATTCAGATAGAAAAAGAGTCAAGTTCAAACAGAATAAGTAATGTAAATAGAATTCCTCCTGATCCATCAGCTGGTCCATCCCAATTTCTGCCAGCTATTGACAATGGAATTCAGATAGAAAAAAAGTCCAGTTCAAACAGAATAGATAATGGTATTCCTGCCGATCCAGCAGCTGGTCCATCCCATTTACTTCCAGATATTGAAAATGAAAGGCAGATAGGAAAAGAGTCAAGTTCAAATAGAATAAATGATGGTAATGGTAATCCTCCCGATCCAGCAGCTAGCTCATCCCAATTGTGGACACCTATTAAAAACAAAAATCAGACAGAAAACCCCTCAAGTCCAAACAGAATAAGTAATATAAATAGAAATCCTCCCGATCCATCAGCTGGTCCATCCCAATTGCTGCCAGCTATTGAAAATGAAAATCAGATAGAAAAACCGTCATGATCAAACAAAATAAATATTATATCGCAAGTTATATTCCAACCAGATCCTTCAACGTACTCCAAAATGTCCCCAACTAGCGATAATTTTTCGGAAGACAAAACAAGTGGAAGTGAATATTTACCATCAGAAGATGATTCTGATACATGTGACCAATCAAACAAAACAGATTTTAGGTATATCACTGAAAACATCAGGCCAGTAAGTACTAAAACTGTGCGAAAGCGAATCACAGTGAACAAAAAGAGAATCATCCGGCAAAATATTTTTACTCCACAATCCAATATAATGCCAGATTCCACAACATCTCCATGCGCGAATTTTATAGCTTCATCCCCTCCATTTAGTCTGTGTAGTTCTAGCGAGGTTAGTACTCAGCAAACGTCTTCAAACATACCTTCATCAACTTGTCATGATATAAACAGACCTTCATTAAGTTTTCATGATATGAACAGACCTTCATCAAGTTTTCATGATTTGGACGAAGGATCTGCTATTGGTGAACGAGAACGTACCATCAAAGTTATTGGAGCTACTAAAGAAAAAGGAAAATTAGTTCGCAATAAAGGCCAAGCTTGCTATTTTTGCCAACGAATAGTCCAAAACGCGGCTAGACATTTTGAGCTATTACATAAGAGGTAGCTAAATTATTAGCCAAGCCGAAATATTCAAAAGAAAGAAGAAATGGTTTCGGTAACCTTATTAGGGTGGGTAATTTCTACCACAACACCGAAGTTCTGGCTACAAAAAAAGGCAACCTAATATTAGTTCGACGTCCAACAGAAGATGAATCAAGATTTTCGACCGCAACAGACTACGGACCTTGCCCGTTTTGTTTAGGATTTATGTTGAAAAAGCACCTATGGCATCACGTAAAAAACAGTTGTACTGCTAAGCCTCAAAAAGACGATCAGAATACTGGTCGGCACGTTATTGCTGAGAGTCATGCCTTATTAAACGATGCATTTGGTAGAGATTTCTCAACTGATTTTGTTGCGAACATATTGTCCAAATTACGAGATGATGACATAGGAATATATTGCAAGGAAGATCAATTAATTCAACGATATGGTGCTATGATGTTCGAGAAATATGGAACCACACAATGCGAACTAATAAGACAAGGGATGAGACAACTCGCTCGCTTAACTTTAAAGTTGCGTGAAATTGACAAATCAAAAAGGCAATTGACAGATTTTCTTGTACCAGAAATGTTTGATCTAATAATTCAAGGAACGAAATCTCTATGTGTCACACATCAAAATATTGCACTAAGACCTGAATTTGAGTTACCGTCACTAGCATTGAAAATTGGGTACGCGTTGAAAAAATGTGCCGGAATAAAACGTGGTAGATGCTTACGAGGTGGAAATTTATCTGGCAATGAGTCATTGTTATGCTTTTTAAATCTAATGGAGTTAGAATGGAGTACCAGAGTCTCATCGAATGCTCTTGCGACTATGTATAATAAAAAAATTAATGCTGCTCAATTGTTGCCATTAACACATTGACGGACGTGTCTGCAATTGCAGACACATGTGTAGGGACAGGACTGCGATAGCAGACGATTACTAGACCACTGAAAATGCCGCGTCTGGTATAGCAGTCGCCATGCCCATAAGGAATACATAGAAGGCGTAGGCAAGTGTCCCTATACATCAAGTTTATTATCAGGGAAGTGTCCCATGAAGGCATTTGATTTGACCTTCAGACCACTGTACTACCCCCACTTACTTTCACACTTGTCGCGTCACGTCTGCGAAAGCAGTCAGTCGCCCCATAAAGTTTGTACTGTGAGGTTCTTTGTTGCGACCAAGAGTAATTCCACACGTTTCGAGTACGTTTGAAGATCCTACGAGGAATTATTATTTTTGGCAGCGGCAGTAAGTATATTTAGCTGTTTAGTTATTTATTGTTTTCAAGAACTTCACGTATTTTCACTGTAAAGTAATCATTCTTCCAGGCCGTGAAAAAAATGGACCCCAAAGAGGAAGCCAGATTACTAAGGCTTTATGATGAAGTTGAAACTGAAATAGAAGATAACAATGATGAAAACGAAATCGACAGTAATAGCGATGAAGATCCATATGCTGGATCAGATGATAGAGACTTGGATTATTCTCCGACAAATGATAGTTCTGATTCATCTGACGAGCCTAACCTCAATCTAACTCCACCAACTGCCGTAAATCCTGTCGTAAATCAAACTAATGTAACAGATGCAGAAGGTTCTAGTTCTGATGAAAGTGATGATTGGGAAGAGACTTATGATGATATACCAGACTTCCAGTTTGATCATGCTGCTTCAGGGGTAAAATTACATTTTGACCATGAACCTTTACCTCTAGAAGTTTTCAAGTCGCTTTGGACTGATGAAGTAATGGATCTGATTGTAAATTGTACAAATGGATATGGTCAGAAACTGGAAAAATCAAATCGCCCCAAACCTAAAAATTCCAGAACAACTAGCTTTGCTCTAACTACCAAAGAAGAACTTTATAAATTTATTGGAATTTCTCTATTGCAAGGACAGATTCGATTCCCAATACTGCGAAAACTTTTCTCATATGATCCATTATACTACCATCCTGTGTTTTCCTATGTTATGTCGGGACGCCGATATGAACAGCTGCTCAGATGTTTCAACTGCACCAACGACAGAGACAATACTGATAGACTCAATAAAGTAAGTGAATTATTGAAGATTTTGCTTGGTAACTATCAGAGTGCTTACACTCCCGAAGAAGCCTTGTCACTAGATGAGTCACTATTACTACATAGAGGGAGGCTGAGCTTTAGGCAATATATAAAGGGAAAAAAAGCAAAATATGGGATTAAGTTTTACGAGCTGTGCACAACAAAAGGTTATACTTGCAACATCGACATCTATAAAGGTAAACAAGCAGAAGAAGCAAATATGACAAAGTTACAGTCTCTCGTGTTCAGGCTTCTTTCACCTTTCTTAGACAAGGGACATCACGCTATCATGGACAATTATTATAACAGCGTTCCTCTAACAAACAAATTACTTGATCGGAAAACTCATACAACAGGAACCCTTAGGTCAAATCGCAGAGGAAATCCTAAAGAAATTACCACTAAAAAACTCAAGAAAGGTGAGCATAAATGGTTGCGAAAGGGCAAAGTGTATGTGTCCAAATGGAAAGATAAGCGGGAGGTATTGATGATTACCTCCAAATTTCATCCAGAAATGATTCAGGCAACTAATTCCTATAACCAAACTAAATTTAAACCAAAAGAAGTCTCTGAATATAACCTAAATATGGCAGGGGTCGACAGAAGTGACCAGTTGACGTCTTATTACAGCTGCCCACGAAAATCGATTCGCTGGTACAAGAAGGTGATGTTTCATCTGATAGATGTTACTGTTGTCAACAGCTTTCTTCTTTATCGGGAAATTACTAAATCGAAAATGAGCCTTCTTAGTTTTCGAGAGGCTGTCATAAAGGGTCTACTTGAAATTTCAGCAAATGTTAAAGATGGCCGGAAACTAGTCAAGCATGGGGCCATGAATAATCCCAGAGAATGTTCAAAACCATCCCTTATTGCACCTCAATTACCTTTACAACATATTTTGGAAAAAATTCCCTTGCCTGAAGGTTACAGCAGAAAAAGTTACTTTTTGAGATGTCGCCAATGCTCGAAAAATGGGAAAAGGGGACAGACATCATGGCGGTGTTCTGCATGCAAAGATAAGCCACCCTTATGTGTTGGAACTTGTTTTGCAAATTTTCACTCATAATATGTTTTTTCACGAATATTTTTCTATAATTTGACGTTTTATTTTTGCATTAAATGTTTTTTTTAAGGGTTTTCAAAGAAAATATACCTTGTTTATTCATGTAATAATAATTTTATAATAAAGTCTATAAAAACGTTCGCAGTTTATTCTTCATTTAGTCAACATGTGTTCTTACTACAACACGTCTGCAATAGCAGTTGTGTGTCCTAGCACATACAAATTTTCAATGTTTAGGGACATGACTGTAATAGCAGACACTCGATTTTTTGCTGTAAAAAAAATCAAAATCTCTCTTCTAGATGCTGACTAGTACTTATTTTTACCTAAAAAAAATATTTTTTACAGAAAAATAGGTGATGTTCTCAGTAGATTCAAAATGATCTAAGTGCCCGCGAATGTGTTAACAAGTGATTTGATCAAACTTAGTAGTTATTTAAATAAGGAAATGGCAAAAGAACAAATTTCTCTTACAGAATGTCTAACAGTTAAGTCATGGAGCCGACTGGCTTTTTTAACTCTAAGTAAGATAATTCTTTTTAATAAAAGAAGATCTGGGGAAGCCGCACGAATGACACTTGTTGCCTATTCGTCAAGGCCTAAATGGTCTGATCAATCTACAGAGGAGCTAAAACATTCTCTCACCGACTTTGAGAAAAAATTAGCCGACCAGCTCACATTAGTAGAAATTGTCGGTAAACGAGGTAGAAAAGTACCAGTACTTCTAACGCAGGACGTTAAATCTTCAGTGGATAAACTCATCCAGACCAGAGGTGAAGTGAACGTTTCAATTAAAAATCCTCGTTATAAGATAAATATCTATTATATTATGGTTTATTAACGATATTTTTATTTTTGAAAGGTGACAATTGTTATGCTCTAGACAACTGTTCATGAGCATGAATATATTGCAGCAAAATTTAATTTCAAGAATAAAACTTTAATTTATTAGGGACCGTCAAATTCACGGATTTAACATTAAGTGTGGAAATAACACTAAAACAGTTGCATGAATTACTCTATAAGAAACAAAGAATTTAACTTCAAAAACTACGCCTCAATTTAACTCTAACAAAAACCTTAGTGAAGTACCTACTTACAATCATTATAAGTCAAAACCATTTTCACCGAAAGTAAAGCAGCTGTAATAAAAAACGGTTATACAGTGTGTCCAAGATAAGGAAGGAAAAGCATCTGGATATAGGAAACGGTAAGAGATGCGGGTTCGTTAAATTAGCAAATTTTTATTCTCAACCGTATGTCGTTTAAAAAGCTTTGAAATTCCTAGTGATTCCGGAGATCTTTAGAAAAATCCGAAACTTTGCAAAATCTTTAAAAAATTTCCTAACTCACTTATGTACCCATTTTCTCCGTTCTATCCAATAACTTAAACACTTTTGCAATCCTATGTTTCGTCTGTGAGGGCCCATCATCAACTTAATTTTTTTTTAATATAGCCCTGTTATTTTTATGGCAAAATCTAATCCCATTTTTAATAATTCTGAATTAGATTTTGTCATAAAAATAGAGGGGACGCGGACGCCTTAAAAAAAAATAGTTGATGTTGGTCCCGGACGAGACATCGGTTTACAAAAATGTTTCCTTATTAGATAAAGCGGAAAAAGTGGCGTAAATGTGCAATTCATTTTAAAATTGGTTTAATAATAAAGCTAGAAAAAAATTGTGAATTTCAAAACCTATTAAACGACATACTGTTGAGCATAAGACTGTGCAACTTCTTTCTAATTTAACCGAAGCTTTTCCTATATCCTAATTCCATTCCATCCTCATCTTGGACACACTGTATACATACTACTCAATTTTTCAAAAAGGGTGATATCTGTTGACAACCACTTGACTACAAAGACCATTGAACCTTTGAAAAAAAAAAAAAAAAAATTGCCGATACCATGGCTATGTGGAAATAATACAATTATCTGTTTTCAGAATCTCCAGGTGCGATCAAGAAACCAAAGATCGCTCCAGCCCTAAGGAAATCCTCTGTCGTCCAGGTTGCACCAAGTAAGTAATGCTAAAAACTGATTAACTAATTTGTCATATAAGATTATATACGAATAATTATAATTTAATTCGATTTTTAGGAGAGGCAGTAGCTAAGTCAAAAACCAGTGACCGACGCCCATGGTCTTCTGAAGAAAAGGAAGCCGTTTTTCAATTTTTCAAAAGTTCAATCAAACGAGGAGTTGTACCTGGAAAAGAGGATTGTACCAAATGTATACAAGAAAGTAATGGCATATTAGCGCTACGGTCATGGACTCACGTGAAATACTGCGTAAAAAATCACCTAGATATGATGAAAAAGCAAAGATCAAAGATTTTTTAATATTTATTTTCTATCCATGCTATATTTTTATTTTGTTTTTATATATGTATTTAGGTAGGTATTAGTTTTCAAGATGAATACATACTTCTTCAAATCTAGAAGAAAAAGTTTTTACTGAGAGTAAATTTTTCGTAATAAATGTAAAAATGTAGGAAACCATATACATTTTATTATTTTTTATAAGAATAAAGAAGTTTTGTTAGATATTTGTGTATTGCATTCATTGATTGGAAAATAGTATTTTTTTATTTAATTTGGTTTGATGGTGACAGGTAGGTTGGCTGCGAATTATTTATTTTTCTACAATCGCCCTTGAAAGTAGACTTTTTCGATTAGATTTGTGATCGCAAAGTAGACGTTTCCTGATGACCTTCACTTTGCCTCTTTAGAACGTCAAACTACGTCAAAGTCCTTGCGTTTGTTGCTTTAGAGCGGAGAGCGGCAAGGTATTAAAAACACTTGCTTGTCAAATAAACTGGTTTCTTTGAACCTGGACTATTTTTCATTAAATGCGATTGTAGAAAAAATCAAATTTGAGTTACGAGCAAAGAGCGCTTTTGCCGACCTCAAGATATTTGCCTCGCGATCCGTGTCAACGATATCTTTCGATCGGCAAAGACGGTAACGTACCATTTTGCGCTCTTGTTACACAAATAGCTATTATTGCATGGCAAAATTTACTTTGTCTATTGTCTCCTCTGAAAACAATCGACAAAGTTTTTGTCGATTGGCAATCGGAAACCGACAATTTGGCTTTCACATAACAAATCACAAAATGAAATTTTGTATGTACAGGCTTGGCCAAACAAGTTGTTTTCTTATGGGAGCACACTTTATTTGAAGATCAACAGATCACCCTATATAAAAACTTTTGACATTCTCCTATTCTGCTTGAAAAGTTGCTCCAGAAATGTTTTTTCTAATTTATCTCAAAAAATAAAAAAATTACGTAGCATCGTTCGAATCGCAGAGTTTCTACAAATGCCCTCTAGAGGTCGAACAATTGCAGATAGCCCATTTTCGTGCGAGTTTTCCATAAAATTTGAGCCCCAGAAACGGAGGTCGAAAATTTTCTATCTCTTCAAATAAGATGCCGTCCCATAAGAAAACAACTTGTTTGGCCCACCTTGTACGTTGTAGGGAATCTTTTTTTTTTTCTAAATTTTCGGAGCACCTTATAAAAATATTTTATTATCATTCATAGAATTATTCATTCAAATCCAGCAAGAAAAATGGTGGTTTGATTTTCTTATAAAAAAAAATTCCTTATGTGCCTGGGGACATCCTGTACATATATTTTATTGTTATAACATTTGGTTTTGATTTGTTTTTTTTTTCAGAATTGTAATCCATCTGTGTTGACAGAGTTTTGGATTATTTAGAACTAGTTAAGAACCGTTCTGGGATGGTTCTAGAACGGTTCTATCAGTTCTTGCTCTGAAGGAGGAACTGTTTTGAAATTTTATGATTTGCAAACGACGTAGAGCTTGCAAATCACAAAATCTCAAATCAGTTCCTCCTATTGTTATCTTCAATATCAGTTAATAATTATTACATGAGCAATAATATAGAATAATATAGCAATGAGAATACGATAAATTCAAAAACTTGCAGTTTCAAGTGAACTTTCCATTTGATTGATCGAAACGTGTTGGTTTTTTTGGCACCGAATCGGTTCAGAACTAGTATTAGAAAAGTCCTCCAATATTTTTTTGTGCGCGAGCAGTTCTGCCCAATCCCAGAACTGTTCCAAATTTCGAGACAAAACAAAACCAGTGAAAACTGAAAACATTAGATATGAGTAATCTTTTACAAATTATCATCTAATTATTCAGGTGCGACGCAAGAACTCCTCTCAATCTACTGGAAGGGTCTGCCAAGTGCATTTAGCTAGTTTTTTTTTTTGCTGCATATAGGGCTTTTAAATAAATAAAGTATGTGAAGTAATTATAGTTTTGCTTGAAATTTATTAAAAATAAAACATTAAACGTTGACA
>OU892280.1:48742732-48950232 GCA_917834065.1 Ceutorhynchus assimilis | reverse complement strand
AAATTTACGACGAAAAGTGAGTAGTTTTTTTAGATTGTGTTCATAATACACTATCTATACATATAAAAATCGATTGTTTGCTTAGTGATAACAAATTTTACTAGACATGGTATGTCAAAGTAAAACGAAAGTTAATAGCGGCAACATTGCGACGTGCTTATGTCATTAATTTTGATCACGTGCATACACAGTTTAATTGATTTCACTATATGAGCTACATCAAATAAGTTGTTTTCAATTTTTTTTATGATGGATGTCCATTTAAATCCTATATATTCATATTGAAAAGTAGTAAGAGGTAGGGCACAAAATGGCGGCGGAAGCTCTATTGTCGCCACTGTAGATAAGGCTTATTAGGCAATTCAAACCACGTGACATTCAAGATGGCGTGGCGGCCACACATGGGCCAAAAAACACAAAAAAATATCTAGTTTCGGCCCGAATTAATAGTTTAGGTACCTAGTCAACAAATATTTTATTAAATAGTGAAAATCAAAGTTGTAAGCAAAACTGTATGCAAAATAATTTAAAATACGCACAAAAACATATTCAAAAGAAACTTGCTTGGCCGCCACGCCACATTGAATTTTCCTTTTTGACAGATGGATTGAATTGCCTAATACCATTCCGTATATGACGCCATCTATAATACATGATAGAAACCTTCATTTAGTTTGGTTTTCGATCCCAAAAAGGGTGAGTACAAAGGATAACGCACACCTAACATGAGATTTTTGGGCTCTATGGATTTTGCCCATTTTTTGATTGTTGTAGAGGATTTAATTCTTAACAATCTTTAAATGGGACGAAGTCTTGTAGGTATTACGGTCTTTGAGATATGTGCGTTGGAAGATGAACTTTTTTGCGACTTTTTGTGTGGAGAGTATACGAAAAACTGGTGCAAAACTGGTGTTTATCAGTCAAAATATTGAAAGGTCGACAAATTTCACGTCACTAACAAATGTTAACACAGGCTAAGGCCGGGACCGCACTAGCGCCGACATTGACCCCCAGTGCGGTCCCGGCCTTAACCTATGTTGACATTAATTTGTGAGTGATGTAAAATATGTGAACCTGTCAATATTTTGATCATGGGCGAAGTTAGGGGGGGGCTTGGGGGGTCTAAGCCCCCCCCCAAAACCCGATTTAACCCCCCCCAAAAATAATTCGCACTTCATCACACACACATATTAGAAAATAGAAATTACAAAAAACCAAACATACTAACACCCATTTTCTATGTCCCTTCTATAATTATTTCTAAATCGTCAAGTAAGTTCAGAGATGTTTCCTATTCCGTTACTGTGGAAGCCAATATTGTTCAGTGTCAAGTTTGATGACTCAAACCGGTCACGGCTTTTGGCGATCATCGACTACCTACTCTGCTTGTAGATTCTGTGGTTAATTTGCCGAGAATTGAATAGCATGGAAGTGGAACTCTAATACTGCCGCTGAGGGCTATGTGGAGAATTCCATACCTATAATAAACAGGCAATTGTTACCAACATCTTTGGAGAGACTTCCATGGAAAAAACATTCAATTTATTCATTTAATTAATGCTACACAGGAAACTATGTTGGCAATATCATCAATAATTCTTCAAATTGTGTTAAGTATTAATATTTATATCTAATTAGTTTTTGAAGTGAAAACTTCTTTAGAATCGTTGGGAGTGATTTGAGACGATGAAACGAAAAAGCGACCCTGAAACGAAAAAGCGACCCTCAAACGAAAAAGCAACACTTTTTTAACACGCTTATATTAACACACAACAAGAACCTGGAACAAGCCAAGTGAGCTGGAACAAGTCTGGAAAATGTCTGGATAAATCTGGATGAAGTCTGGAAAAATCTGGAAATCTCTGGAAACGTCTGGAAAGAGCCTGGAAATTTCTGGAAAGGGTCGGAAAAATTCTGCCAAAGGTCCCAAAAGACCTGGAGATCATTTTCCAGAATCCGAATCAGTCTGTACAAGTCTGGATAAATCTAGATAACTAAAGTCTGTAAAACTCTGGATAAGTCTGGAAATCTCTGGAAACGTCTGAAAAAGACTTGGAAATTTCTGGAAAGGGTTGGAAAAATTCTGAAAAAGGTCCCAAAAGACCTAGGGATCATTTTCCAGAATTCGGATCAGCCTGAACAAGCCTGAATAAGGTCTAGATTAATCTGGATGAAGTCTGGAAAATTCTGGAAAGCTATGGATAAGTCTGGATAATGTCTGGAAAACTCTGGAAACGTCTGGAAAAGGCCTGAAAATTTCTTGAAAGGGGCGGAAAAGTTCTGGAAAAGGTCCCAAAAGACCTGGGGATCATTTTTCAGAATCGGGATCAGTTTGTACAAGTCTGGATAAATCTGGATGAAACCTGGAAAACTCTGGAAAACTCTGAATAAGTCTGGATAATGTCTGGAAAAGTCTGGAAATCTCTGGGGCTGGCACGCTTTTATAATACCTACATGGAACTAAAAAGTGAAAAATACATATATTTTTAAAAAACTAAAAAACACGTTTTTATAGTAAATTGAATTAAAAAGTGAAAAATAATTTTTAATATGAACAGAAAATAATAATGAACAAAAAATATTAGAATTATTGTCAAAAAAGCGTGGGGTGCTCAATGTATGAGAAATGTGGAACAGAGCACCCCAGCGTGTATTTTAGTTTTTTTTAAACTATGTATTTATTTGCGTTCTTTCTCAAGTCTTTTGGAGGGGGGGGACGCCACTGTGTATGTTAGTATGTGTGTAATGCATGCAGTTCGATGAAGGTTTCACTTCTACCGGGTGTGAACTGCACAGGATTTTTTTTCCCATACATTGTCATATTATGTTACTAATTTGAATAAAATTAAATCTCCATGATATGTACATACAAAAAATATAATAATAACAAAGTACTTCGAGTAGTTCAGCCTCAAAAGTATCACAGATTTGGTTCCTGTATTTTTTGCAACTAATGGTGAAATTTACTTTTCATCACCAGTTGCGAAAAATTTTACTTTTCGTTACTGGTGATGAAAAGTAAGGCATTTGATAACGTCAGCGAGTTTTGAAAAGTGTCACTTTAAATGTCAAAATTAGAAAAAATAATTTCTTTATTTTTTGAAGGCTCAGAACGCCCAAAATCATTCATTTTGTGGGTCGAAATGAACGTTTTTGGACGTGGCACCCCAAATTTTTTTTTTTACTCCGGCGGCGCTTGCGGCGGGCCTCCCCCTATGGGCCTGGGGCTGTAGCCCCCCCAGATCTGATGCCCTAACTTCGCCCATGATTTTGACTGATAAACACCAGTGGCACCAGTATCTCGTATACTCTCCACACAAAAAGTCGCAAAAAAGTTCCTCTTTCAACGCTCATATCTCAAAGACCGTAGTACCTAGAAGATTTCGTCACTTTTAAAGGTTGTTCAGAATTAAATCCTCTACAACATTTCAAAAAATAGGCAAAATCCATAGAGCCCAAAAATTCCATGTTAGGTGTGCGTTATCCTTTGTATATATTGTAATAGGTTATGTTTATGTTATTTTATTAGACAATCCAAATCACGTGATTCAATATGGCAGTGCAGGACGACATTATTTTGTTTCACATTTGATCCTGTGTTAATTGTGTGAATTAATATGAATTTTTGAATCAGTGGTTATTGACGATTCGGATGATTTTTTTTGTTCTTTACATTCTTTGAACCTTAGATCTTGAACATTCCTGTGCCTGAGTTTATTTATTTGGTAGTACACTTTACAAGAATAATGCCCAAGGTACCTACAAAGGGATGATGTAAAATTTTAATTTTAGGTGATTTCTGATCCAGAGAGTAAACATTAATTTTCTTTAACCAAAGCCATCGAAAAAACATTTAAAATAGTTCGTCGGATGGAGCGCCAAAAGCCTTCTAGTTTTCGAGTTGAAAAAAGTGACTTCCAACCAGATGATATCTATACCATCTGAAAAAGCATGTTTTTTTACATAAGAAATGGAAATTGACGACACTCTCCATTGGTCTAGATAAAAGATATAGCGAAAAAACTGGATAAATAATGGATATGTTTTTTTTTTTTAACTTTGAACCGGCATAACTTTTGTTCAAAGCAAGATAGAAACAAGTTTTTTTTTTAGTTCGATTCCTCATTCAATTTTCTTTCTTTTGGTAATATAATCAATTTTAAAAATTTGGTCAACAAGTTGAGAAAAACAGCAATATTAAAAAAAAGACAACAAATCGCAAATATTTTTTTAAACTTATTTGAGCCTGCAGCCTGCAGTTAGTCCGGTATTCATAGTGCCTACTTGAGTGCTGAGGATTCCTCGAAGGTGACCTTGGCAGTAAATTGTCTTGCAGAGTCAATATTGTCAAGGCGTCTTTACGCCGCTCATGCGTATTTCGGCACATTTCCTTCCTTGACTTGAGGAAAGTTCAGAGGTCCCTTGAGACTGGTTTTCTAACCTATTGGTGACAGCACGTGAACCTAATTGGCGACAGCACGTGAACCTAATTGGCGACAGTACGTGAACTGTATTTCATTGATGTGCAAAGTTTATTATAAGTATTGTAATTAGTATGGATGTGCTGGAAAATTAATTTGCAGAGATAAATGTTGCTCATGATGATAACCGTGTGTGGCTAAATTCAGCTGGTATAGGCACCGTGGTGGAATGGTAGAAAAAGCAGTATTGAATTTAACAGGCATTAGCATGCATTAGTGAGTTGATAAATCACTGCATCCGTGGTATTGCAACATTTTGGTGAATTTAGCCACACGCGGATTGTGCTGCGGAGGCCAAGAAGGTACATTCAAGAATCGAGACATGCAGAATCCATTAGGATTCTAAATTGAAGAAGTGGTCCATTTCTCAAAGTGGCGTTGAAATTCCAAAAGAATACACAAAGTCTTCCTCCACAAAATACTTTGAGCAAGTTAAAGCGCTCTTCATGTTTCGAGGCAAGAAGTCCTCTTCATCAGAGGCAAGTTCGCTTACATATTACAAAAGAACAAAGTATTTTAGGTCGCTAGACTTCGTATTTGGCAGAGGAAAAAGAAACAGTTGAAACATCAAAAAATTAATAGATTAATTGTATATACACGGTGTAAAAAAAATAGTGTATCGGACTTCGAGGGGTAATACTACATATGAAAATAAGAAAAAAAGTTCCTATGAACATGCCCTAAGATGCTCCCTGAAGAAGTTACAGCCCTTCAAATGGTAGATGAAAATAATAAGATTTTATTTATTTTCATATATAATATCACAAGAGAAAAAATTTTGTCGGCAAAATTTTCGAAAGGTATGAAAGTTTGTTGCTTGGCAATTTCGCGTGATTTTATCAAAAATGTCATGAGCGAAATTGCCGAAAAGCAACAAACTTGAATAAAACCTTGAGAACAATTTTGCCTACACAATTTTTTCTCGAGTGGTATTCGTCATGACTATTTCACGTAAGATTTTGAAATAAATAGAATGCAAAATTATGAATAAAAACTTCAAATTAAAAATACCAGTTTGACAATGTCAAAAGATGGTCGCTGAAATACCATGTTGTTGGTATTGTCCAGGTAGCGTTATTGTCAGGTGAATACCGAATTTATTGCTGGTGTAATACACTCTAGTGAAATAGTCACGAATATTGCATCAGTGCCAAACTATTTTCCTTGAAATTTGGTATTCTTGCATACATTTCGATACCAAAGCGAATGGTGATAGTAAAAAAAATCGTAACAGTTCCGAAAGGGTAGTTTCAATAAGGGTAGAGGGTAGTTTACTCACAAAACAAAAAAGTATCTTAGGGCATATGTCCATAGGAACTTTTTTCATTATTGTTATATGTAGTATCACCCCTCGAAGTCCGGTTCCTACACAATTTTTTTACACTGTGTATAATTCTCGTTATCTTTAGTTTTTAATAATAATTGACTTCGCTACGTAATATTATCCTTATTTTGTCAATTATTATTCTTATATCGCGAAGCAACTTCATGGTTGTCGGTTATCTACAAAATGGTCAAGGAAATACAATTTTCATCCCGAGCAGCCTGTTTTCCCTACAATAATGGGCTTGTTTGGATTAAATTCAGAATAAGGTCTGAATTGAACTGCGCTTGCGCATTTGTTTATCTATGTTCTTTATATAAAAATGGGCAAGCGCAGTTTAATTCAGAACTGATTCTGAAATAAGTCCGAACAAACCTAATATGGCGTCTATTTTTTTATTTTCAACTATGACTCTATCTGAACCAAGAACATTTTGTCAGTCTCAGTGTACTTGATCGCCATAATTACTTGCGCATAAATTCCACAGACAAATCACTATTTCTACAGCTATCTGACCTTTTTCGCATAGAACCATATATTAATAATGACAATAACAATAGACATTTCTTAGAAACCGTTGTTGCCAGTTGCAAAACTTAAGCCAAGGCTTCCTTCAATAAGGATTCTTAAATTCGCTACTATGAAACGCCAAAGTCGCATACCACGAAGGCGTCCTTATTCAAGGCGACCTTCAAGTCACGAGGAGTCCTTAATTTGAGGTGTGACTGAGAATACGGGCCTTAGTCCTGCTGAATTTTGGAATCACATGTTCCCTATTCGAGTGGGACAATTTTTAATTTCTGCTTCATTGTGATGACACTCAAACACTTTATTGTACTCAAACTTCTTCAGTGATGAACCCAATCGTCACATCATTCACTATTTGTCTCATCTTTATGATGAATTGATCCTCGCTTCTTATAATAACACTGTAATCATTACAACTAACATAATTATACCTTTCAATTACACCCTCTTTGAAGATTATATCTTTTGAGGCATTCAAGTCAACACAAGAAATATAATGCAATAGGTAACAATAAATGCAGCGAACTAAAATACTGGCTTAACAACTTCCACCAATTTTCTTCACGTTGCATTCTTAGGAAATGGAGTGGCGGTGTTCTGCATTCTATTGTATACGGTTACTTAAACTCTGTAGCGCGGTATGATTTGGAGTAGAAATAGACGCGTATTGTAACTTCATATCTTTCTATGTTATAGAGTGACATCCATCTGTATTAGTGTTTCACAAGATTCTTGCAAATTTCTTGTTCTTGTCTTGTTCTTGCTGCAAGAACAAGGCAAGACTCTCTTAAATTTCTTGTCTTGCAAGACAAGAAGTTGCCAAGCAAGACAAGAAATTATTCTGCAAGACTCTTGCAAGCTTGCAAGAAATCTTGCAAAAAAATGAAGTCTTCTTTTCTGCATATTTTTGAAGTAATTGTGGCAGTTAACAAAAAGATAAAAATGTCGCATGTCAGTTTGTAAAGTTTAAGGCATTTTTCTGCGAAAAAACGTTTTGAAATTGTACTTTCGAAACACTCAAACAGATGTCAGTTTCTAACAGTTGTCCAAGTAGTTCTAGGTCCTTTTGGTCTCTTGCAAAAGCTGTCGGATCTAACTTCACCAAGTCATCCATACCACCACTTACAGATAAAAATAATCACTTAGCCACAACATCAGAGGAAAAAGCCAATATGCTGGCCCAAATGTTTTCCTCCAACTCCAACCTAACAGTGCCAAACGGAAAAACTCCACCGTTCATTGAAAGGGTTTCCCATAGTATGCCAGAGGTACCCTTTTGTCACAGAGAAATACGAAAATCCCTTAAAAAGCTAGATACAAACAAAGCAATGGGTCCGGATGGCATTCCCGCAATAGTACTCAAAAATTGCGCCAACGAACTCACCCCAACTTTCGCAAAATTATTCAATTTGTCTTACAGGCAAGGAGTATATCCATCATCATGGAAGTCTGCCGCAGTACAACCCATTCCAAAGAAAGGAAAAAAGACAGATCCGTTAAACTATAGACCAATTGCTCTACTTCCGGTGATATCAAAAGTAATGGAAAGAGTTGTGAGCAATCACCTAACCAAGTACTTGGAAAAGTACAAAATTATCAACGATAAGCAATACGGATTTCGAAAATATAGGTCAACTGGCGATTTACTTACATACGTCACTCACTTATGGCAAAAAGCGATTGAGTTGCGGGGTGAAACAAGAACAATTGCCTTAGATATATCTAAAGCATTCGACAAAGTTTGGCATGAAAATCTGCTCAACAAGCTCAAAGCAATGGGATTATCGCCGAAACTTTGCACTTGGTTTGAAAGTTACCTAAAGGACAGATCCATTTATGTTGCACTGGATGGCCAGAACTCCAACTCTTACCAAATAAATGCTGGTGTGCCACAGGGAGCAATCCTTTCGCCAACTCTTTTTCTGATTTACATAAATGACCTCATAGATAAAACAGTAAATCCACTTTATTGCTTTGCAGACGATGGCAATGTAGTCTCCTCACTCATACCACCCACAGGTCTTTCCGCACGTGAATTCCATCATCTTAGACTAACTCAAATATCGCAGATAAATAACGACCTGGAGATAATAGAGGACTGGGGTAACAAAAACCTTGTACAGTTCAACGCGCAGAAAACCCAAGCAGCTCTGTTTTCAAAAAAGACCAGCACCGGTGAGCCAAACATCATGCTATCTGGAAGTGCTGTCACATTACAGAGTCAGTTGAACATCTTGGGGGTTACTGCAGAGACCAACATGTCTTGGCACAGTAACGTGGCAGATATTGCTAAAAGGGCGTCCCAAAAGCTGGGGGTGCTATTTCGTACAAGACATCTGTACACACCAAGCCAATTGCTGACACTCTACAAAGCCCAGATTCGACCAACTATGGAGTACTGCTCACATATATGGAGTGCAGCACCCAAACATACCTTAATGCTTTTGAACACCGTGCAAAAACGAGCTATCAAGCTGATCAATGACCCCGCACTTACTCGTAACTTGGATGGTCTCGAACATCGCAGATCTGTGGGCGATTTATCTCTCTTCTACAGGTACTATCACGGAAAATGCTCTGAAGAGTTGGCACGTATGATTCCACCGAGAGTAGCGCCTACCAGGCGAACCCGTCAAACAGACGGTAACCATGAATTTACTGTCAAACTAGAGGCACCAAGAACCTCATTATATCAGAATTCATATCTCTGGAGAACAGCATCGCTGTGGAATAAACTCCCTGCGACGGTTTTCCCTGCAGGTTACAACCTGAACCGTTTCAAGACCAACATACTGTGCAAAACCACATAATGGAAGATAAATAACTTGATAATTAGTGGACTGTATAATTAGGTGGACTGGATGATCGACTGGATAGGGAACTAAAACACACGCGCTTTTCACTGACACTATATTTACAACAATTTACACAATATTTACACTATTTACAATTACTACTACAAGATGACAAGAAGCCAGAGCTTGCTTAGATGCCCAACAGGGCAGAGCTAGATTATAAAATTTATTAAAATGTGAAAAGGTTTCTGGATGCTTGTTAACGTGGACAAGCTCCAAGCTACACTGCTGCAATGACAAAAATGGCGCGCAATGTATTGACAGACATGACAAAATAGACATGACGACAAAGCTGCAGTGTTGCAAACTTTATATGTATAAAAATATTTTGCCCTCAAAAAGAGATAGCATGATTGTTGGAACATGTTTCCAACATGCTGGGGGGCCTAGAGTTTCACATGAAACCAAGGTAAAATTTTTCAGCAAAAAAAATAAAAAAATTAAAGAGAAAGTAAGCAACCCTTTTTTTAAAAAAAAGGTATGATTTCAATGATGATCCAGTAAACGAAAACTTAACTAACAATTAAAGCTAAAAACATTTCTGGAACACATAGTATGACATTATGTATGTATATACGAGTATAGCTAATTGAATATAAATATAAATCTAAATGTTTTACAAATATATGTACAGAATTTTGTGAATAATTTTCAAAAATATTATTAACAATTATTGTCATCAATCGGTAACACTGCAATCTTGGTAACCGATCTGAGATAAATACCTTTTTTGGTTTTCACTTCGACAACCCTTACTTTGCCGTCCTTTCCAGGTATTGCTTTAACTATTCTTGCCATTGGCCACTTATAAGAAGGTACATTATCCTCTTTTAAAATGACTAACAAGCCCTCCCTAAGGTTAGGCATCTCATCACGCCATTTTGGCCTATTTTGGAGTTGCGTTAGATAGTCGTGATACCACTTTTTCCAAAAATGCTGCTGCATCTGGACACACAATTTCCAAAACTTAAGTCGACCTTGGGGAATTTTCGTCAAATCAGGGTCAGGAAAGCTTGTGATAGGCGCACCTATCAAAAAATGACCAGGGGTCAAATAGTCCAAATCTGAAGGATCTTGTGACAAGGCTACAAGTGGTCGGGAATTTAAAATTCCTTCTACTTGGACAATAAGAGTATTAAATTGTTCATAGGTAAGCTCATTGCTACCTATGACTCGCTTGATGTGAAATTTTGCCGATTTTACTCCAGCTTCCCATAAACCACCAAAAACTGGAGAATAGCTCGGTATAAAATTAAATGTAATTTTTTCCTGAAGGGAATAATTTTCAATTTTTTCTGTTTCGTTATAAAACTCTTTGATTTTATTCTCGGCTCCTTTAAACGTGGAACCATTGTCGCAGAAAATATTTGCGGGCTTCCCCCTCCGCGAAATAAAACGCTTCAGAGCAGCTAGAAAATTTTCGGTTGTCAGGTCTGAAAGCAGTTCCATATGAATTGCTTTGACTGAAAAGCACACAAAAAGTGCTATGTATGCCTTGGAACTTACGGATTTTCTAATTCGAGATTGCTTAACGAGGAAGGGACCGCAAAAATCTACCCCGACATTTTGAAACACTCTGGCTGAACAGACTCTTTTTTCCGGCAAGGAACCCATTAATTGAGTGGAACATTTTGCTTTGAATTTAAAGCAAATCACACATTTGTGTAGTTTTTTTTTAATTAATCTTATTCCATTTATGAGCCAATAATTGAGGTTTAGGGAACCTAAAACTTGTCTTGGTCCAGCGTGCAACAAAGTTGAATGTTCTTGTATTATAATTAATTTGGTGATGTGACTTTCCTTGGGCAAGATCACAGGATGTTTCTGATTATATGGAATGTTTGAATTATGTAACCTTCCACCCACTCGCAATAATCCATTGCCATCTAGGAACGGCGACAAAGAGTTTAATGAGGATTTTAAAGGGGTATTGGAAAGTAAAGATTTAATGTCATTAGAAAAGTAAAAGTCTTGCTCACATTTTATGATTACTCTAAGACTGTGTTCCAGTTCTGAAAGCTTCAAACTTCCCTCAAGTTTTTCACCAGAATTTTTTCCAGAATTGTGAACAAATCTAAGTATATAGGCAAAAACTCTTTGAAGTCTTCTAAGGGATGAAAAATCTTCAAAAAATGAATTTGGCTTTGTTTTTATGACTTGTGTTAAAATTTTTTCTTCTGGCAAGGAAGCAGGAATTTCTATAGGAATCTCATTATGGCAAAAATTAATATCAGAAAGAACGTTTGGACCGTGGAACCACAGATTATTTGACTCAATTTCCTGAGGCTCGAGACCCCTGGATAGACAATCGGCAGGATTTTCTTTCGTGTTAATATATAACCATTTAAAAGTTGAAGTTAAGTTTTGAATTTTTATAATTCTGTTTGCCACATAAGGGTTTAATTTCAGAGGATCTGATTTTAACCAAGCAAGTACAATGGTCGAATCAGAATAAATAAATACTTTATCAATTTTTGATTGCAATAAGATAGACACCTTTTTTGCCAGATTTGCTAAAAGCAAAGCTCCATTAAGTTCCAATCTAGGAATGGTAAGTTTTTTATTTATAGGTACTATTCTAGACTTTGAACAAACTAAATTTACATGTACTCTGTCAGGAAAAAATGTTCTTACATAAATGACTGCTCCATATGCTATCATGGACGAATCGCAAAACCCTACAAGCTCAATGCTATTTGCGTTTGTGAAATATAAATTCCGAGGAATCTCCAAAGTTTGCATGTTAATAAAACCCTTTATAAAACTTTTCCAAATGTCCAACAAATCATCGGGCAATACTTCATCCCAACTAAGTTTGCATGTCCAAATTTTTTGCATGATTACTTTGGCTGCCACCAAAATCGGGCCTGCCAACCCCAAAGGGTCATAAAATTTGGAGATCAAACTGAGTACTTGTCTCTTTGTTAAATATTCATTGATGTCCATAACTTTAGGAGTTGACAATTTAAAATGATCAGAAATGGTATCATAAGTTAGGCCTAGTGTTTTTACGGTAAAATTATTCTTACTCATATCAACCTCATCGAAATTTTGTTTATCTTTAGGGATGCCACTCAAAATGTTTGGTTCATTGGTACACCATTTATGCAGAAAAAATGATCGTGAACCCAATAAAGAAATTAATTCGTCTCTAAGCTTTATGGTCTCTTCAATTGTGTCAGAACCCGATAAGATATCATCTACGTATGTATTATTTAAAAGAGCTTTTGCTGCGAGAGGGAATTTTTTACCTTCTGAGTGAGCCAGCTCAGCCAAACACCTCGTTGCTAAAAAAGACGAGCTTTTCAAGCCATAGGTGACTGTCTGTAATTGAATATACTGTAAGGAACCGAGATGATCTCTTCACAGAATGTTTTGCAATGGCCGGTGTTCCGGGTGAATTAAAACCATGCGGTACATTTGTTTTATGTCAGTTAAAATTACGAATTTATAAGTTCTGAAGCAAACAAGAATATCGAATAAGTCTTTCTGGACTACTGCCCCATTGTACAAGAAGTCATTTATACATTTCTTTTGTTTCGATTTCATGCTGCCATCAAAGACAACTCTGAGTTTGGTGGTTTTTTTGTCTTCCCTTATAACGGGGTGATGCGCCATGAAATAAATCGAACCATTAGTTAACTCCTCTACAGGGTAATTGACAATTTTGGCATGATTTAAATTCAAATAATCATCCATGAAACTCTTATATTGTGAGAAAAGATCAGGATTAACTCTAAATCTTTTTTCCAGGTTTTCAAAGCGCTTTATAGCCACTGAAAATGAATCCCCCAAATTTATGTCAGTTTGTTTTAGTGGCAATTTCACCTGATATTGGTTATTTATTATTTCAAGAGAATTTTGAAAACAAGACTCGCAAGCTTCTTGCTCGCTGGGATATTCTGGAAATATCTCAGGGACTTTCTCAGTTTCCCAAAATTGAGACATGGTTTTTTCAAGATCTGAATAGGTCGCGTGAAACGCAAAAAAATTGCATGTGACATTTGCACAAGCAGAAATTGCACCGCTTACAATATAACCGAATAGGGTGTTTTGAAAATATATATTGTTGCATTTAAGCTTCTCCGAGAGAAAAATTTCAAACGCCACATTTGCACCCAATAAAAAATCAATCGGTCCCGAGCGGTAAAAACTGTCATCAGACAAATGAATATTCCGAGGCGTTTCAAACTCTGAAATATCAAAACTTACATTAGGCAAATTGCTTGTAATAGTGTCAACAAGCGCACACTTTATGTTTTTTGAATAATCAAAAACCAAAGATTCAATATTTAAATTTATTGATTTATTAATTTTAGTTTTAGTCTCCGATATGCCAGTGATATTCAAAGAACTATTAAAGGCTTTTAATCCTAGCTTTTCAACTAAACTGTTTGTTACTAAACAAATCTGAGAGCCGGTGTCAACCAGACCTCGGGCGTAAATATATTTGCCTTTATTAGATTTAATTTTTACTTTTAAGGTAGGTAAAAGTACAGATTCTTGCTGTGAGGCATTGGAATACATGACTCTGCGTTCAGTAGGAAAATTATTATTTTCACATTGCTTGTCCAAATGCAGCAGGGTATTGTGTTCCTTTTGACACATACCACACCGAAACAACATTTTACACTTTCCAGAATGAATATTCAAACATAATTTACAAAAATTCTGTCTGTCGACAAAAGATATACGATCCTTTACTAGTACGGATTTGAACTTTTTACAATTATACAGTTTATGTCCAGATATTGAACAAAAGGGACATTTTACATTGGTTTGTTTTGTTAATAAACCGTAAACCTTTTCTTTAGTTTTATGCTCTGGGGTACTACTGGTTGCCTCTAAGGCTGTAGCTCTATTTTCTAAATAGGCCAAGAATTCATCCAAAGTCGGCAATTTGGAACTATCACGATCTATTTGATAGGCTCTGTTGGTAAATTGGTCAACTTTTCTACTTAAAATACAAATCATCACCATGTCCCAGTTGTCAACAGGCTGGGCTAGGTTTTTGAGAGCTCCAATTTGCTGCTTGATGCGACTTACAAAATCTCTAAGTGCATGAGCTGTACCTTTTTGTATGGCAGGAATATCCAAAATAGAAAAAATATGTGAATTTATGATCATAGTTTCATTATTAAATCTGTTATTTAAAATATCTATGGCACCTTGATATGAAGAATTTATTAGTGGCAGATTATCAATTAAGCTTAAAGCCTCACCCTTCAAATAATTTCTCAAATAAAAGAGCTTTTCAACATCTTTTAACTGTTGATTTTTATCGATGACAGCATTAAATATATCGATAAAAGATTTGAAATTGGTTAAATTTTTTCCATCAAAGGTAGGTATCTCGATTGGGGGCAATTTAGCAGCAGAAATAAAATTATTACTTTGAGTAGGTGGAATTGAAACCGATTGAGCAATATTAGTTGCTAAATTACTAGTATTAGCTGGTCCTGGTAAATTAGATTTAGGTAAACAATTTTTAATACTTACAATGACATCATAAAAAAGAGTTTCTACATCATCAATTGAATCATCATAGTTACCATCAAGGCACAGAATTTCAACTTGAATGTCTTTAAGCTTTTGAAAACTGTCCTGCAATATTTCCTTCCGAACTAAAAATTGGTCGGTTTTATACTCACTGTCAGGATCAGATTTGTGATCGGAAATATAACGACTTATTCTAACCATGGAGTCGATTGCTTGCTTTTTCTTTGACAATAATTTCTCAATTTGCTTTTTGGTAGCCATATTTACAAAGTTTACAATCAAAAAAATAAGAAAATATCAAAAGAAATCTATAAACAAAATTTAAAATTACCTAATAAATTAGATTTTTTTTTTTAAAAACTACTTAACAAAACGAAAAACGGATAATTGTTCATCCTTTAAATAAATAATGAAAAAATAGCAATAATTAATGCGAAAAATTCAGTTTTTCAAAAATAATGCAAATTCACTCAAATTCACTGCAAAAATCCAAAATACACAAACAACAAACAACAAAACGTAAACAAATGTTTGACATTTAATTTGAGGTTAAGCTGTCGGGGTGGTGAACTCTCACTTTCATGTTCGTTGCTCCGGGGCTGTACTTCATTGCACCAAGCAAGGATACTGCACCCGGGGTGACTTGGGTTGAACCAGACGAGAAAAAGAAGCACCCTTTTGAATTTGACAAGTGAAGTTTGTTTGCTCCGCCCCACTCTACTTACGCACTTCCGGTTCCGGCGGAAACCTTCGCTGGTGGCACGTGGAACCCAACGTTGTTTGAGACACGTGCAGACTGCACAGTGGATGATTGATTTTTTGCATCACATGGCGCCAAAAATCACGATGGAACAATCAATAACCACTAAAAAGGCACTTTTTGAGGGTTTTTAAAGCACTTTTAGGTTCCGAACTATCCAGTATCCGGCTCGAACTGGCCAAAATTATGTGCAAAACCACATAATGGAAGATAAATAACTTGATAATTAGTGGACTGTATAATTAGGTGGACTGGATGATCGACTGGATAGGGAACTAAAACACACGCGCTTTTCACTGACACTATATTTACAACAATTTGCACAATATTTACACTATTTACAATTACTACTACAAGATGACAAGAAGCCAGAGCTTGCTTAGATGCCCAACAGGGCAGAGCTAGATTATAAAATTTATTAAAATGTGAAAAGGTTTCTGGATGCTTGTTAACGTGGACAAGCTCCAAGCTACACTGCTGCAATGACAAAAATGGCGCGCAATGTATTGACAGACATGACAAAATAGACATGACGACAACGCTGCAGTGTTGCAAACTTTATATGTATAAAAATATTTTGCCATCAAAAAGAGATAGCATGATTGTTGGAACATGTTTCCAACACATACACCGACATTTCCGAGCACTTGCCGCTTCTCGAGCATGATAGGACATTTCCTTGCGTGTGCGCATATCCGTAAAAAAAAAAAAAAAAGTTCTTGCAGCAAGTATGGCTGGAAAATTTTTGGTCATGATGGACGTCACTGCACACACAAAATTGTGTGTGCAGTGAAGGCCTTTTCGTTTTCAACCATCAAAGAATCAAGTCAATTTTTTTTTAAGGTTTGTTAGCATTGTAGTGCATAAAATAGGCTCCTTGCATCAAATTTTTTTATTGCTGATTTCGATAGTCCCTGAAAAATAAGTTAATAAGTGTTTTTTCTTTTTCTTCTTAGTCAAAAATTGACGGAGATATAACTATGAAATCTGCCTATGACGTCACTTATCTAATAAATTAGTGACGTTGCACATGCATAGTATATCTATATAAGGTACCTGACCCAAATAAGGCCATGGACCTAATAAGGCCAGTGCCCTTTATTGTTTAATATTGAATCCTATTTTCAAAAATTACAATATTTAAAAAAAAAGATATCTATAATGCGAATCAAAAATCATTGCAAGTGTTCCTAGGAACTCGTTATATGTCGAAAAATAGTCAACCACATATTTCATATGTCACGTTATAACTTTGAGGCTGGAACTTAATTAATTTATACACGTGTTTATGAAATGAATAAAGCGATTGTAATTTTTTAACAGACATTTATGTATTGAGAAAGCTACAGAGTAAGTACAGAATAATATCTTTGCTAGATTTCTAGTTACAGACTTTTTTTTTATCAATGTAACATGTTCCTAATAAGGCCATACGAAAAATGTCCATTTGGGCTCACATCACAGTGGTTTTTTTAAAAAATGTATCATATCATATATTACCCAAGTGATGTGTTTTGGAACGCCTGAATTCTAACCAACCAAGAGAAGCTGCGGTTCATTTGTCCTACTTGTATGTAGACCTATTTGGATCACCATCCCAGGACTTAGAATTATTGTTCTTTTAGAATGCAGTAAACGTTTAAGTTCTATTTTGTGTTCTATTTCTCAAATAATAATATTTCTATAAATAATTGAGTTTATTTAAAAAAAAATTTTGATGGTGGCCCTATTAGGAGCATAGTGATCCAAATAAGGCCAATGGTAAGCATTTTTGTTTTACGCAAAAACCACCACTTATATGAAAAAATAAGTAAATTGGGGTTAATATTCCTGTAATCCAAGCGAAACACTTCACATATAAGCTCGTGATTTTTGTTGGGTTTGGTGGATAATGTTTGAAAAAAAATAAAACTTCCTAACATGGCCTTATTTGGGACAGGTACCTTATACAAAACTTAATATTTGAATAACTTCCGGAATAATCATATTTAGGCGAAATGAAAAAAAAGTAACGATTTTTTTTCGATTCTTTACAGTTTGCAATAAACAATAATCAATTTAATTTTCCATGCAAGTACCCTATAGTGATGTTAGAGCTGAAATTGTTTTAAAAGGGTTTTTGAAACTGTTTCCTCGAAAAAAAGCCTTTAAACCAGGAAAGATGGCAACCACGTTATCAATGACAATGACACCAATCATAATCTTAAGGGCCCCACAGACTATGATGAAACACGTCGCTCGTCGCTCCAAAACCGACGTGTGTGATAGAAAACCGTCGTGTTTTGCTACCACACTCTTGCTATGACGTCACAAAACAATAATGCAAGAACAAGAAATTGAAAGAAATCTTGTTTGCAAGACAAGATTTTTTTCTGCAAGAGTCGGGCAAGACAAGAATGAATTTCATTTCTTGTCTTGCTTTGCAAGACAAGACAAGAATAGGCCCAGCAAGACAAGAAATCTTGTCTTGTGAAACACTAATCTGTATCGCGGTATGATTTGGAGTAAACATACGCGCGATTCACATAAACAAATTATACCACGGTATAGAATGAAATTCATCTGTATAATGTTATAGAACGGAAATACGCTTCCCTATGCCTGTATATTCATAGAAGTCCTTCACTAGGCGTCTCGCTAGGCGTATTTTTGGTTAAAAATTGCATTAAAAACCAAAAAATAGTTCAAATTTGGCCTAAAAGCGCGGAATGCGATACTTTACCGCACGACAATTCGATTCACCAAACGACGTGCAGTGAATAAAGTTATTCCGTTTGTTGGCTTTATTTTTTTCCGTTTTTTTTTTAGGTTCGAAAATGGTTTGATGTCGCTATATTCTTATTAATCCGCTCTAAGCTGTAAGGAACTCTATTCTTCTCTTGACCGTTTAAAATCCAGTTTTTCTAACAGAAACTGCTTCACTCCGCTCAATTCTGAGACAGTGCTTGAAAAATACGTCATGTTCGTTGTTATGCAGTTTACCACAACGATGATTAATTTGAAAATTGTACTATTGTATAATGATGTGTTAAATAACGCATTTCCATTGAATTTTTTATGATACCTAACAATATTTATTTTATAGTGGTTGATGCCAGTGCAAAGATGCCATCAGGGATCACCGAGGCAAACTTCAACTGGTTGGGTAGATACGATCAGTGCCTCAATATCCTAAACTCAGAGAAAAATATCCATGGAAAATACTGCTTGGTTACAGCTACATTTAATGGCAGTGAAGCTGTTGCAACTCTTGAGCATTCTTTTGAGGTAAGACATTATCAATATTTTATTTTTCGTATGTAGTTGCAGTTCTGGAATTGGTAATAAAGTTTTTGATTTTTATACTTTTAATAAATTTTTTTGCAATATTCGGTACTGAAGAACAGAACAGAATAATGGTACCAGAAGTACCAATTTCCTAAAGCTTTATGTTTTGTTGGAAGAGCACCACAAAACAATTTAACCTGGAAAATTCGCTAAATCACAGGCAAATACGCACTACCGACAGCTTTAAACAACATTTTGATAATTTCTGGAGTGTTCCTTAGGCACTACTTATAAGTTATCAGTAGGTATATGGTATATTTCTACTAGAAAAAGGTATCACTGTAAAGTTTGAACAGTTTTATTCTGTTCATGGGAACAAAGTGTGAAATATTAACGGCAAAACTATAAATTTGCCAAAAATACAAACCTATCAATAGTAGCAATATTCAATAACATTTATTTTTTTAGCGCACTTATATGGAATACAGAGGAACGTTGGATAGCGAAAATAAGAAGGAAAAATTTGTTACGGCCTATTTAGGTATATGCCTGCCTGATCAGTGCATGGAAATTGATGTACAAAAGGCCTTTGCTAATGCACTATCAGCTCCATGGAATGCTAAATGCCAAACTAAGAAAAGTGTTAACAAGCGTTTGGATCTTGGTGCTATTATTACCATGTAAGAGATATTTCTGCGAATGAAAGTTTGAATTTTAAGAGTTTATTTTTCTTTCAGATGTTTTTTTGGAGTTTTTATAATACTTTTAACAGCATCAACAATATATGATTTACTTACAAACGACAGTAAGTACCTACCCAGAAAACCGAAAATTAACAAATTATTTATCTAGAAAATTTTTAGATAAACAACACCCACTTCTACTATCATTCTCCATACGAACAAACTCTAAGAAATTATTTTCCTATGAAAAGGAAAGCTCATCAGAAGATTTTTTATGTGTGCACGGCTTACAATTTGTAAGCATCATTTGGGTTATTGCCGGACATCATTCTGTAGCACGTTTTCTTTTGGAACCTTTATCAAATTTCAAAGATATGGTTTCGGTAATAAAAATCTCATAAATGCATGTATTAACACTAATACAATTTTTATAGTTTACCTCACGGGTTGAAAGCATGATTTTTGTGAATGCCCTAAACTCAGTGGACACGTTTTTTGTAGTATTTGGGATGCTGGTTATTTATGGTTTTATGAAATTGAAGCACCAAGGAAAAAAATTAAACATTGGCTTGTTCTATCTACATAGATATTTAAGGTGAATACCTTATTATGATTTTTTATTATTATTCAATAAATGTCTTTCTCCAGGTTTTCTTCCATAGTTATCCCAAACCTATTAGCAACAATTTTTTTAACAAAATACGTAGGTGATGGCCCATTTTATCCAGATATTGACGACATCATTGTGGAACCTTGCAGAAAATATTGGTGGTTGTCTTTGTTGTATATCCAGAATTATACTAGAAATGAATTTGTAGGTAAGTAAAATATTGCCTTTTAACATTTGAAAATAATATTATTTCTAGTGTCTTATATCTACTTGGTACCTAAACGTCGACTGGCAATTATATGTTATATCGCCCATATTTCTGTATTTATTGTCGAAACGGACAAAAATTGGAATTGGACTGATTTTATGCTGTATTATAGGCTCTATAATTTCATCCTTTGTTGTTACTTGGAACTTGCGCCTGGTTGCAGTAACTAACAGTAGATTCACGTAAGTGTATAGTTTTTTACTTAAACTTTTCCATATATTTTTTTTATGGAATCTACTCATCCTCAAAAACTTGAATGATTGATGCCATCCGTATGATTGAAGGTTAATATTCATCCAAGCAACGATCTAAGGTCTATATTCTATAGCGATTAAGTTCCGTGCTGTGGAAAAAGGTTTTTTAAAAATTACTTCAATTTCCCAGCGTACTTTATTACGACCGTTTGCGTTCATGACACCAGGGCTGGGACTCTGTACCGGATATAGGATCGTTATATTCGTTATCCCCATCGCTTTGCGGTTTGCTATTTTCTTCTGACTTTTCGGCATCAATAGAGAGAGGACGTCAATAGAGAGGGGACGTCAATAGGGATAGAGAAAACAGCTCTATTCGTTATACAGAGTCTTAGCCTAGGATCCTTATTCTCGAAGCAGGGGAGCAGGATTCTCATGAGAACGAAGGTTCTCACTTCGTCGCTCATATTCATATCATATCATCATATCATAACACTGACAAAGATAGAACCTTCGTTCTCATGAGAACGCTGTTCCCCAGTTTCGAGAATAAGGACCCTGGACCCGTATTCTCGTAACCGGGGATAACGATCGCCCTGTCTTTGTCAGTATTATGGAATTAACAATATGGGCGACTAAGACAGAGCAATCATTCTCTTGAGAACGCAGTTCCCCGGTTACGAGAATACGGTCCCTGGGCCGTGATTCTTCACAGAACTCTATCGAAATCATCATTAGCAGTGCGTTTATCAGATTCTACACAAATTTCCTTTCGACCCCAAAAAGAATTTCCATGGTCCTTCAATTCGTTGCCTTTCTGGTAGATAACTTTTTTTTAACCAGAAATGATAATGTATGTGTCATGCGGGCCTAAACGGAAATACAATTCATTCTCTCTGAAATACAGATAAAAAAGTTGTTATATAAATTACCTACCTATCTAATATGTAATTATTTTAATTCCAGAAACATGTATACTTTCATGGTATTATACTATTCAGTAACTCACCATAGAGCTGCTCCCTGGTTGATTGGCGGAATTTTGGGATATATTTTGTCCAAAATCAAATTCCAGGAGGACACCGCATTTAAAAAAATTCCCAAGGTACGAGACTCATTAAATATTAGGATTTTGGAATGATTAGTAATGGTAGGTATTATAATTATAGTCAAGGTTCGATATTCTAGAATGTGTTAGAAGTAATATTCTACTATTTACTGCATTTCGACCCTGTAGTCAATATCATCTTACCTCCGCTTTCGGCTCAAAGGAAAAAGCTCAATAATCAGGTGGCGTATTTTAACTGATGGACCATTCGTTCACACCTTTGAGACATCCGCGAATTTCCAATATAGTCTAGGAAAATTGTCGAAAAGTACATGGATTGCAAAAAAAAATCCTACCCAAATGAACTTTTCAGGGATGATAGGGTGCGGGTGAGTAATCATTAAACCGAAGATATCACACATGCACCCGTTTGGCGTTTTGCGCTATAGGGGTTGAAAGTGCGCCTTTGGCGATTACTTGGTAGTTACTTATTGATTTTAGGAAAAAAATTGTTCCAAATCAGTCGCCGACCCACGATTTTCTTCAGGGGGGGGGGGCGCAGGTTCAGAATTATCAACAATGATTCTTGATACATTTATTTCGACTACTTGTAGGCTAAAGATACTAAAGAAAGTACAGGGTGGTCTTATCTGGACACTTTTGATAGGAAACGTCAAGTTCTGAGTTAGATACAAAAAAAATGAACCCCATACGCTGAGGCTTACCTAAATATCATGAATTTTTGATTGTTGCAAACTTTTTTATTTCTAAAAATAATTGATTTTTTCTATAAACTTTTTAGAAGTACTTTTTCAAGCAGAATCCAATGACGTACTCAATTTTTTTCTACTTGCCGATTTTGAGATATTGACCAAACTCTTATTTTTTTAATAGAAGGACCTATAACACTCCGGCTAAATTTATTTGGAGCCCAATTTATCTCTGAAAATATTTTTTCCAATTCGGCGGATTTTTGTGAAATTTAGTGTGAATATTAGGGGGACTTTTCGTGAATTGTAGAGAAAAAATCTAATCAAAGTGTATAGTTCACAGGGGGACACGACACCGCAAGTAAGAAGCAGTTGATTGACTTCGAGGCCGTTGCAAAATTAAACTTTTACCTAATTTTGCAACGGCCTCAAAGGCAATGATTAAAAATACTGCTTTTTAAATGGCTCCCCCTGTATATTTTGATTAGATATATTTTCTACAATAACTTAGGAAAGGCCGCAAAGGCCCCCTAATATTTACACAAACAAAATTGGAGAAAACACCCCACATGAGAAGACATACGTAAATCTAAGATAGGTGGGGCCGTCTGCTATGCGGTCCACCCAGATTTTTTGACCTGGGCCCTAAGAATTATTTTTTTTAATTTTTTTCCAAAATTTTCAATAAATAATGGAGGGCGGCAATTCGAACAATTTTTATGAATACATTATAAAATCAATATCATAGTGTTCTATTTAGTAGCTCCTGTAAGTTTTCAACGTAAAAAATGCACTTACCTCAAAAGAAGAATTTCGTAAAAAATGCCCACCATTGATAAAATTGCCAAATAACTCTTGCTGTTTTTAAGCAAATTGTGGTTATTGCATATCGTTCGAAAGGGCATAAATTGGAGATGTTTTTGACTAATTAGAAATACTCTATCATTTCTAATATTTTTTTAAAATGCAATGCAAAGTTGTCTATTAGAATTATTTTTTACCTCTTTTTGTGGTTTGAGGGCCCGTATTTTTCTTTGTAGCTGTCATGGGCCCCAATAAATAAATTTTATATGACTCTAGAATTAATCTAGATGAAAATAGAATAAAAATGTTGTCAGTTTCATGATTTTTCGAAAAGTTATATCAGCTTAAAACCAGCAAAATTTTTGGAAAAAAAATTAAAAAATTCTAAAAAAAAATTCTTAGGGCCCAAGTCGAAATATCTGGGTGGACCGCAGAGCAGACGTCCCCACCTATCTCAGATTCACGTATGTCTACTCATGTGCCGAACACCCGTATATTCAGAGCCAAATTGGGTTCCAGATAAAGGTCCACAGTGTATATTAATAACTTATTGGAGCTCTATTCGTGCTTATTCTAATGGTACAAGGTTCAATAATAGGTCTATCTCTAACAGTTTTGGAGAAAAAAAATATATATTATACCTGCTTTAGTAGTTAGTATCACTATCCGATAAAAATGAAACGATAAATTGAACAATGGTGTCAGCTTGGAAAATTTGTCTTTAATATTTTATTTGAAAAATTTTCAATAGTAATATAACTAGTGCAATGGAAATTATTGATAATTTTTGGGAAATTTGCCCGAATGCATTTTTAGTTGAAAAAGAGCACTCGTACACGTAGTGCACGAGTGCCTTTTTCAGTTAAAAATGCATGAGTGCAAATTTGTCGAAAATTATAAATATATTTCCATTGCACGAGTTGTATTTAATGAGAGAATTTCATAAATCAAAAATTTAATTTTTTGTCAAAAAATGTCAAAACACCAGTTTTCGCACCAGTTAGTATGCAATTATCTGATAATTTGCACTAGTGCAAATTATCGCGTAATTCCAATCTGATTGGTTCAAATCAACAATCAATACATGTCAATTTATTGTTGGAATACCAGTTTTGACAGATGTATGAAATTCTCAATTAAATTTTATTGGAAAATTCTTCTATAAAATTTTTCTATATGTATATTATGATTTTCTTCAAATGTTTTGAGTTTTAAAGTAGTTTTTCGGGCTCTCAGGGGGGGGGCGCCCCCCGCGCTACTCCCCTGGGTCCGCCACTGTTCCAAATAAAAGATGTGCAACATTATTAATTTGATCTACAATGTTTATCTTAAGACTTTTTTGATTAAGGGCCGTCTGTGGACTGTGGTCATATGGGCCGTTTGAAATTTATAATGGAAATAAAAGAAATTCATCTGAGGAAAGTGTCCCCCCGCTGAATGGGGGTGAGTTACAAAAAAAGTTGATAAGGAAAAATTGTAGAAAATGTAATCTCATAAAACTTTTATAAGGAAATTTGTTTGTAAAAAAATTAAAAAAAAAACCTTAAACTACCCCTATTGAAAAACGGCAGGGGTTGATTAAAAACTTCATAAAGCAAAAACGTTGTATGTGTTGTAGGAAATTTTTTCACGTTGGTTGAAAAAACATTATTTTTATTATAAATTTCAAACGGCCTTCATGACCGCAGATGTCCCTTAATCAAAAAAGTCTTTAGATAAACATTGTAGATCAAATAATGTTGCACATCTTTTATTTAAAACAATTTTTTGCTAAAATCAATATGTACAGGGTATTTGATTATATTTGGACCCATACCTACAGCCTTTACTATTTAAGATGGAAAAAAAAAATTAAATACAAATATTGACAGTTTTTTTCTATGTTTTCTTTTAACGTTTAAAAAAAAAAAAAACAAAATCGCATCAAAAAATGGAGAAACGTAGACAACTTCTACTTTTTTTAATGGAACACCCTGTATATTTTGCGATAAAATGAAAGATCTTTTCTTCCTGATTCCAAATATATACATATTGATTACATTTGAGTTAGTTGTTTTTGACATATTTTGGCTTAAATTTTAAATAATTGGCAAAGAAATTTCATGAGGATGTCAAGACCTTCAAATCCTTATAAAATTTCTTTGGATTTTATTTATAATTTAAGCTAAGATAACTCAAAAACGGCTCACCCGAATGTGATCAATGTATATGTATTTGGAATCAGGAATCCGATGCGATTTTGTTTCTTCTGATACCGTTAAATGAAAATATAGAAAAAAACTGTCAAGTTTTGTATTCTAAATTTTTTTCTATCTTAAATAGTAAGGGCTGTAGGTATGGGTCCAAATATAATCAAATACCCTGAAAAATGCAAAAAAAATTAAGCCATCCATCCTATGGAGCTTTTACTCAATGTTGAAGGCAATGTACCTACAAAGTAATCGCCAATGGCGCACTTTCAAACCCTATAGCGCAAAACGCCAGAGAGGTGCATGTGTGATATCTTCGGTTTTATGATTACCCATCCGCCCCCTATCATCCATGAAAAATTCATTAGGGTAGGATTTTTTTGAAAATCGGCAATTTTCCTAGAATAATACAGCAGTCGATTGCATTTGATACATATTTATTTATATTTAAGTAAATAAAGAATAAATAGTGCTGATACGGCCAATTTTTATTGTCAGAAAAACTCTTTCTTCCGTATAAAAGCTTTGCTTCTTTAGTTTTACAAATATATACAGAATGTTTTGTGTTTTCTAATTGAATGGTAATATCTAAGGAGGTTATTTTTAAGTATATTTTAAGAAGAAAGCTTCATATGAACTATGAACGTATGACCTGAACGTCTTAACTTTCGAGATACAGGGTGATAAAGTTTTCAAAAATCATTTATTATTAATATCGGTAACTTCAAATATTTTAATGAAATTTGGCATACATTTATATCAAGAGGCATTTTCTGATGTATTACATTTTTTTGAATTTCTATCAATGGCGTTCATACGGAATTTGAACTGCCTATTTTGGCAGACATTGATGGTACGCCACTGATTTCTCTTAAAAAAGGGGTGTGACCCTAAAAAACGAATTAAGCTACTTGAATTTAAAAAAAAAAATCTTAGATCTCCTGTGAAAACCGTAGTCCTATATTCAAAATAGTCTCCGAGAAAATTCCATTTGAAGATAAATTATGCAGGGGCTTGTGATGTCACAACCGCCGAAATCGCAGACTTCTGTTCGTTCAGTCATCAGTGAACCGTACCTACCCCATAATTTAAGTGTTTGCAATTCGCTCTAGGAGATAATTTTCTTTTGTTTTAGAAAATTCTTAAACGTGTTAATACTGTCCCTGATAATTTAGTGTGACGTCACAAAAACCTAGTTGTAACTTTAAACCGCCCTAACTCTAAAACGGATCATCGTAGCAAAATGCGGTTTAAATATTTATTCTTAGATTTTTTTGCACTACAACTTTCATTTTTGGGTCACACCCCCTTTAAATTAAAATTTATTCTTGAAATCCCCAATCATTACTCATCAGAGAAGCATTAAATGTTCAAAATTTAGATACGAGTTTTTTCTCACAACTCAGGATTATTCCTGTGATGGTCTCAGGAATAATCCCGACTTATAGATTTATCTCAGGAATAATCCTGACTTATTTTTCAAATCGGGACTGATCCCGACTTAGAAGGACTATGTCAGGATTAATTCTGAGATCATTTGTGAGTCGAGATTTCATTCCCGACTTACAAAATATATTGTCAGGTTATCTCCAGGATACTGGATAGTATTAATTCCGATTTATTTCGAAGCCTCTGTATGCTTTGAGATTATGCAGATCAGATGTGATTTGAGGTACCTTCTGCATATACTTCCTTGAGAATTGCCTTTAGCTTCCGCAGGTTAATAGTATAATTCAGGATTATTCCTGCGATAACTTTGTAAATCGGGATTAATCCTGCCATAGACTTCTAAGTCGGGATTCATCCCGATTTAAAAAATAAGTCAGAAAATAATATCTATTTTTCTGCAGTGAGTCATATTTACGATATTGTTATGATCATGCAGAGAAATGGGTTTCATTTTACTTCACACAAAACAAATTGTTTTAATTTTTAGTGCATCATAGTTATGCTATGGATCATTACACTTATAGCAATGCCAGTATGTGTCCTGGTAGGTACTGATAGATTACTTGACGAAGAATACCATCCCTACGATCATGCCGTGTATAATGCACTTACGAGACCAGCATGGGGACTGTGCGTAGCATGGGTAATTTTTGCTTGTTCTACTGAAAACGGAGGTACATTCTAATTATTTTCTTGGAAAAATATTATATGTTTGGAATTTTAGGTTACATAAATACATTTTTGTCGTTACCGGTATTTCATATATTAAGCCGAATTGTATTTAGCATGTCCATGTTACATTTGAACATTTTGTTTATTGTTTCGTTAATGCGAAAGGAACCTACATATTTTACAGTTTTTGATTTTGTAAGTACCCGTGGGTGTTTGGATACTTCAGTTTTTTCTAGTTTTTTCTAGTTTTTTCAGCAATATAATCTAAAACTAGCTAATTTATTTATCGCTTCCAGCTCTACAGCTTTTGGGGCGGCCTAACAGCGTCTATCGCTGTATCCGTATTTTGGGTGTTGGCCTTTGAATATCCAATTTTCCAAATACAAAAATATTTTCTGGGCGAGAAAAACAGTGAAAACATTAAGGTAGGTTAACATTATTGAATGAAATCTTAGTCAAAAAATATTTATTTATGATATGTTTTAGGATAATATGATAGAAACCCAAACCAAAACACCGAGTGCGAAACTAGAAAAATGGTGTAAAACACACTTTTAATACTTTTGAAATGATAAGTGTATACTTACCTACTTATTGGAAAAAGGAAATATCAACTATAAGAATATCAATGAGAAAGAGGATATTGTTTCAAAAAAAACCAATTAAAATGTATTTTGAAAATTTTAAAGTATTACCGCGTTACCGAAAAGATGTTTCCTTTTGTCGGAACTACAAATTGAAGGAACCTCAATTATTGTAAATATAAATACATATAACCCATGGAGGGTATTCTTGCCGCTAAAGACGTTCCCATACCTTATCTGGATGGTGAGAATTAACTACTTGAGGTTACTTTTAGTTTTTAGAGTTAACGAAGTTGCTTTGTAATATCGATATCGAACCGTCGGTTTTTAACTTCGCCTCTAACTTCAGACGGAGCTGATGAGAATCATTACTATAGGACTTACTTACAAATTCAATATTGGCTTAATAATAAAAAAGAACCAACACATTGGGGTTGGGATGAAAAAAAAAGACACGTTGGTTACAAAAACTATGTTAAAGGCAGTGGCACCTAATTTTGTTCTGAATATTATATATTGCAACTGCAAGTCAGGATGTAACAAATTATGCACATGTATAAAGTCGAATATTCCGTATTCAATCCTATAATGTGGTAATTGTAAATGGCATTTCTTGTGACAACAAACAAATTTCCGTAGATGAAGAGCAATTCGAATAAGATAGAATAAATCGTATCCCAGTTTTAGATTGTAGTCACTGTTGAATGGTAACAGAAAGGCCTTGGTTCACTCTCATGATGTTATTTGGTATTAGAAAGTTAATAATTAATTACACTAGAGCCTTTTTTTGTCAAAGTAAACTTGATATTTCAATGACTATTTCACTAGTGTATTACACCGGCATTAAATTCGGTATTCACCTGACAATAATGCTACCTGGACAATATCAACAACATGGTATTTCAGCGAGAATTTCATACATCTGTCAAAACTGATATTCCAACAATAAATTGACATGTTTTGATTGTTGATTTGAACCAATCAGATTGTAATTACGCGATAATTTGCACTAGTGCAAATTATCAGATAATTGCATACTAACTGGTGCAAAAACTGGTGTTTTGACATTTTTTGACAAAAAATTTAAATTTTTGATTTATGAAATTCTCTCATTAAATACAACTCGTGCAATGGAAATATATTTATAATTTTCGACAAATTTGCACTCATGCGTTTTTAACTGAAAAAGGCACTCATGCACTACGTGCATTCGTGCTCTTTTTCAACTAAAAATGCATTCGGGCAAATTTCCCAAAAATTATCAATAATTTCCATTGCACTAATTATATTACTATTGACCATTTTTTGACATTGTCAAACTGGTATTTTTAATTTGAAGTTTTTATTAATAATTTTGCATTCTATTTATTTTCAAAATCTTACGTGAAATAGTCATGACGAATACCACTCGAGAAAAAATTGTGTAGGCAAAATTGTTCTCAAGGTTTTATTCAAGTTTGTTGCTTTTCGGCAATTTCGCTCATGACATTTTTGATAAAATCACTCGCCTGATGGCTCGTGATTTTGTCAAAAATGTCATTCGCGAAATTGCCAAGCAACAAACTTTCATACCTTTCGAAAATTTTGCCGACAATTTTTTTTCTCTTGTGATATTATATATGACTATTTCACTAGTGTATTACACCGGCATTAAATTCGGTATTCACCTGACAATAATGCTACCTGGACAATATCAACAACATGGTATTTCAGCGACCACTTTTTGACATTGTCAAACTGGTATTTTTAATTTGAAGGTTTTATTCATAAATTTGCATTTTATTTATTTTCAAAATCTTACGTAAAATAGTCATGAAGAATACCACTCGAGAAAAAATTGTGTAGAGTTAACAACTCGAATTTTGAGAGTTGGTTTTTAAAAAAAATTATTTTCAATGGTGGTTACAATAGAAGATTTCATTATGAATGACTTTGGCAGAAAGTCGACAAACAAAGTCACATAACCTATAAATAGCATTGTGTCTCCTTTGGAGTTTTAGGTATTTAGCACAGCATCTTGGCAAATCTACGCTCTCGTAAGTATTCGGTACATTCGGTATAGCTTCTTTGGTTGCAAAACATTCGATAAAATTAACAGAGAGTGATGTGACAAGTGCTGTGTTACCTAAAACTCCAGTAGAGGCAAATGGGGTCGTTAATTTAATGGAACTCGTTCGACTATCACTTTTACAATCACCAAACACACATCGCTTCATCGCCTCTCGATAGAACATGTCACGTTCTCCCAAAACTGCCATAATTATTAAATTCAAGCCCAAAATTGAAAAAAAAATTAATAACATTGACAATGCTATTTATAGGTTATGTGACTTTGTTTCACAGAACATATCACCTATAGAAAAATATCTCAAATGGGAGAATCGCGACGAAGGTTTTTAGTTAGGTTTTCAATCAACGATGGCGACACTGTCGGGAGATAAGAGAAATTTACAGGTATCTGTGGTGTGGATAGTGATTTCTGTTGGTTGGTTTTGTCAATTATTTTGTCATTTCAAAAGTCAAAATTTGAATTTTTAAATTGTGTTGTTGTACCCCACGGTCCCCACGCGCGTTAAAGTGAAAATTCAAAAAGTTTTGGTTGAAAAAAACCCTAATTTTTGTTCGTATTTTTTGTATTTGTTCGTTTGTTTCGTTTCGTTCGTATTTGTATTTATTATTCGTATTTACTTTGCGATCTACCTATAGCTGCGTGTCGCTTGCTAACTTACTAACTCTCTTTGCACTATGTTCGACATTGGAAACTTCCTGCCAGTCATAGTTTTCAAGAAAATGAGGCGAAAAGAGCTAAAAGGAGTCAGCAAACCAAATGCAGTTGAGCATTAAAAATTATTTAAAAATAATAAAAATATAGGGAAAAAATAGATTCGCCTTTTTGTCAAGAATGCTCGATTAGTTGGGTTTTCATTCAACGATGGCGCTGTAATTCATAACCGGTACATACCATTGCAGATACTTTTCTAGAGGTGATATGTTCTGTGCTTTGTTTGTCGACTTTTTGTCAAAGTTATTCATAATGAAATCTTCTATACAACTGACTTAAACCTAAGTAAAATTAATATTTATAATTATTAGCTTTGCTGACAAAGCGGTTCCCAAGAAATGCAACGGTCGGACTAGTTCTGAAAACAAAGTAACAAAATGCTGAACTCTAAGTTTATGAGAATGTAACTCCTCCCGTGTAAGTTGAAAGTACGTACTGAAAAATAAAAAACGTGATTTCACAAAAATACAAAAATAATTAAAAAATGCCTTCAACTTCATCACTTTCACTTTTTGGGAACTTTCGAATTTTCTTAATGCACAATAAGCTGAAAAAGTAAATTAAAATTAATATAATGATTAAGTATAATAATATTGTCCTGAGACTGAGGCGATTTGAATAAATCGTCGTGGTTGACATTTCTGCAAGTTTCTTCTTTTGTTCATGAAGTTTTTCTTTTATGTCTTTGGATGTCTTGACGTTAATGATGTTCAAATCCAATGAAGGTAGGTCGTAGGGCATTGATTGGTTATGGTTAATCAATGATAGGTCCAATATCGGTAAATTGACTTCTTTAAAAGAGAGTCGACTTGGCTTGAAGCTCTCGAGGGTGGTTGATTGTATTTTGGCTTTATAGTCCGGGAGTTAACGACATATTTTATTGTACCATTTTCGCAAGCTTCATTCTTTTTGTATTTATTATGCGTGTAATATATGATAGTAATATGAACGTCTGCCAGCGCACCCGCACGACAGGGGGTTACAAGAAAGTTACAAAGATGGCAGAAAATTAACGAAAAAAATTCATAGCCGCATAAGCGAAACTTTTTGTACGTATTGGTAGAAACATAGAAAGCTTAAAAAATATCGTCTGCCACCTAAACTCCACAACAAAAGTCGTCTGTCACCCACATAAGTAAGCGCCAAAAAATTTTAAAAAAAAATCATACCCGCAAGGCTGAAATTTATTTGAAATACTTCTTTTTATAGTAAAAAACATAAAAATAATAGTCTGCCACAAATAAGATACAACGAAGATCGTCTGCCAAGCCTATGAAGTTGGGTTCGACATGCAGGCGAGCACCACGGCTACGACGCTGCATTTTCATTTCCTAATTTAAATTCTGGAGGAGACCTTTTGATGTAAAAATTAAGGATATATTGATCCATTCTAGAGAAACTAATCTCTTATTCTTTTTTTTTTTTTTTTGGAAGACGAACTATGCATGAAGTGTGAAATTCGATAAAATGCTTGAAGATAAAAATGAGCAATAATATTACTGTTTTACTTTACCATGACAATAGATAATTTTTTAAGATATTATTTATTGATTTTAATTTCAAATATGTCTATATTTATTATGAAGAGGGTGATAAGTAAGTAAGTAATGCATAAGTAAGCGCAAAAAATTTAAAAAAAAAAACATACCCGCAAGGCTGAAATTTATTTGAAATACTTCTTTTTATAGTAAAAAACACATAAATAATAGTCTGCCACAAATAAGAGACAACGAAGATCGTCTGCCAAGTCTATGAAGTTGGGTTCGACATGCAGGCGAGCCTCACGGCTACGGCGCTGCATCTTCATTGATTAATTTGAATTCTGACGGAGACCTTTTGTTGTAAATGAAAGAATATATTGAACCATTCCAGAGAAACTAATCTCTTATTCCTATTTATTATCTAGATTATATGTTCATGTATATTGATGCTGATCTTGTTTGTTGAACGTAAATTCATAACCATTCATCAATATCACATTGATCAATAGAATCATCTGTTTCATTCAATATCAGAATTATAGATTTCAGCGTCGTCTTCTTCGTCTTTGTTTTGTTCTGTATTTGTTTCTTTATCTGATAGTAGGTACCTATCCTATATTATAGATATTTAAATTGCTTATTAACGGCTACTCTGTCCAACCAACCTACGGAGTGAAAAACAATAAACCCTTCAAAAAGGTTCGTTACTATTGGTCATCTATATCAGTCCGTTTTACACTGTAGAGTGATGTTTTGAAGGATTTTGAAATAAATAGAATGGCATAGATCAGTGTTCAGTGTAAACCTGGCCGCTATTATTACTCTGTCACACTTCGTAGGTTCGTTGGGCAAAGGTTGGATTTTTATCTGACTTGATTGCTATGTTATCGATGATTTCGGTAATTGATCTCCTTCGAACTATTGAAAAACACGTTTGTCATCTGATTCTTTCCAACCATAGTCAGTAAGAGAAAATTCCGTCGGTTCCCGGATGGCTGTCGGAGATAAGCATGCCTCCAAAGATGTGCAATATATGCGGTTTGTTTTAATTGTTTTTGTGGCTCTTTTCATGAAAACCTATAAAATAATGAGAATGGCGAAATCTTCCGAACCAACGCAAAAAATGTCGATGGAGCAGTATTACCACCTTGCAAAGCAGAGCTGCAAAAACAATTAACACGAACCGCATATATTTGCACATCTTTGGAGGTATGCTTATCTCCGGCAACCGACGGAATTTTCTTCAACTGACTATGGTTAGGAAGAATCAGATGACAAACTTGGTTCAAACAACAAAACAATGGTTCGAAGGAGATCAATTACCGAAATCCATCGATGACATAGCAATCAACTCAGATGAAAATCTAGGTATTATAATTATGTAGCCCTTAATAAATAATTTAAATGTTTATAGTAGGTACTTAGAACAAATACAGATCAAGACCGATATCAGTCAGACGAAACAGACGACGCTGAAATCGATAATTCTGATATTAGGGATTTCAATGTAATATTGGATAAAACAGATGATTAATTCATTGATCAATGTGATATGGATGAACGGTCATGAATTTACAGTGGTTGGTAGTCAAACAAGATCAGCATCAGTACTTATAGGAACATAATAAATATAACTAAAGACTTAACAGGGCTTCTATTTTTCTTGTCCTAACCGACGAATCACCCTCTTCATAATAAATATAGACATATTTGAAATTAGAATCAATAAATAATGTCTTAAAAAATTATCTATTGTCATTGTAAGGTAAAACAGTGATATTATTGCTCATTTTTATCTTCAAGCATTTTATCGAACTTCACACTTCATTCCTAGTTCGTCTTACAAAAAGAAATAATAAATAGGAATAAGAGATTAGTTTCTCTAGAATCTAGAATGAATCAATATATCCCTAATTTTTACAGCAAAAGGTCTCCGCCAGAATTTAAATTAGGAAATGAAAATGTAGCGTCGTAGCCGTGGTGCTCGCCTGCATGTCGAACCCAACTTCATAGGCTTGGCAGACGATCTTCGTTGTATCTTATTTGTGGCAGACTATTATTTTTATGTTTTTTACTATAAAAAGAAGTATTTCAAATAAATTTCAGCCTTGCGGGTATGATTTTTTTTTAAAATTTTTTTGCGCTTACTTATGTGGGTGACAGACGACTTTTGTTGTGGAGTTTAGGTGGCAGACGATATTTTTTAAGCTTTCTATGTTTCTACCAATACGTACAAAAAGTTTCGCTTATGCGGCTATGAATTTTTTTCGTTAATTTTTTGCCATCTTTGTAACTTTCTTGTAACCCCCTGTCGTGCGGGTGCGCTGGCAGACGTTCATATTACTATCATATATTACACGCATAATAAATACAAAAAGAATGAAGCTTGCGAAAATGGTACAATAAAATATGTCGTTAACTCCCGGACTATTACAATCAACGGGTACTTCTAGTAGGTAGGATCCGAAAATGGGTACAGTTTCCTTTAGGTTTTGACAGTTCGTTGAACTTTTAAGTGGAATAGGAACTGTAACGAGCCATTTTCCATCAATAATTTTGGTTATTTGCGGTGCGTGCAATTGAACTTCGAAAGGATGACAAGATGTGATGTTTGTACTGTATTTAATCAGCTGTACTTCGCATGGAAGGTAGTTTCCGATAAAGGTAGTACGGGCTTCTTGACATAGGTATTCATCAGGCGAGATTTCTTCACAACGTTGGTCCATATAGGAGTATTTGACGTCACTAAGTGCTAGGTATGGCTTATGTGGGATGTTGACGAAAAAGGTTTGATTATGGTTTGTTGGGATAGGTAATGGATGTAGATTGAAGTATTGATACACATCCGCATCTACAAGTGGGAGTTCCAATATAAATATGACAATAAAATCTTTTAAGAAACATTTAATTTGTAGAAATTTCTCGAAAATCAGTATGTTTTCAGGTACTGGAGAAATTGGTAACCTATCCGGGTTCAAATGTGATTCGACATTTTTAATTTCAGATAAAAAGTTCGTTTGGGTTCACTATCGAGTTATGTAAGGTGTTAAGTTTGGAAAAACTTATAGCTACTTCCAATTTATCAAGAATACTATAAATTGATTGATACGTTAAAGTAATTTGATTAATTACTGTGAACGTTATAAAATAACCTCGAATGTTTTGGGTTAGATTAGCGTCTTTAATTACTTGTTCAATTTGTAAAATTCGGGATCGAAGGACCAATTCGTTATGTGTTATATTAGAAATCATTTTCTCGAATTTATCAATCGTAGAGTCCATTAAGGTGATTTGATTGATTGCGTCCGATTTAAGCTTGTTCTGATTTTCTTGTAATAGTTTAATTTTCTCGTCGATTTTCTCGGCGTCATTTTGGTCTAGATTTCCAGTAATGACTTTTATAAATGAGCCCAAAGGATTAATAATCCTCTCTTAATTCTATTTGAATTTCCTACTGTTGGAACAATTTGTTCGATTAGATTTTCTATGCGTTTTTCTAGAATATGTAGGGATACGAGCGAATTCGTATATTCAATATAGAAATTGTCTTTAGAGCTGATATTGGAAGATAAGCGTCTTGCTTGTATTTTAAGAGAGTCAAATTGGTTTATTATGGGACTCGAGGTAAAGGTTTGTGCAAAGGACCATGAATTGGATATCATTTTGGTGGTTCCCAACTTGAAAGGAAGGATTCCTGGATTTTTATACAAGTTATGGTATTTTACGTTGGTTCCAAGGGTCCATGTCCATCTAAAACAAGGGGTTTAATTTTGGTTTCGTTTATATGAATTACTTCTTTATGTTTTGTTTTCGGATTTTCTATCTCAATTTTATTATTAGGTAGAATTTGAGTGAGAGTGAAAGGACCTAAAAATTTCTTTTTAGATTTTCCCGCTCGATTGTCGGATTTTTTATAAACTTGAGAACCTACTTTTAAGTTTTGTGAGATTTTGTCTTCGTTTATTTTGTTAATTAGTTTTTCTTTTGATTGTTGGGTTTTGTTAGTAATTTCATCATAAAGTACTTGAGTTTTACTTTTGTGGGTATTAAGATATTCAGTAAATACGTGGGATGATACTAAGTTCATAGGGTCTCTAGAATCTGTGTGTCCTAATACGAGTTCTTAGGGACTAAAATTAGTACTAGAATGAATAGTGCTGTTGTAAGCAATAATAGCGTATGGCATAAGTTTGGTGACATCGGAATCTGGGTCTGATTCTCGCAATATTCGAATATGTTCGATTAGAGTAGAATGTAGCCTTTCGACTGGTGAATTAGATTCGTGGTGATAGGGGGTGGTAACATGTATTTTTATATTGTGGGCTTTAAGAAGTCCATTGACTACTTCGTTTTTAAATTCCGATCCATTATCAGAAATAATTTGTCTTGGTACACCGAAAAATTGGAAAAAGTGAATTAATTGATCTGCGCACGAAACTGCGTTTCCTGAATAGGGGAGTGCTTGAGCAATTTTGGAAAATTTATCTAATAACGTGAGGAATTTTTGTTTGCCTATTATGAAAGTTTCAATATGAATGATTTCAAAAGGTTTACTTGGTGTTTCGGTAAGCACGAGGGGTTGGTCAGGAGGCTTACGATTGTATTTAGTTCTTTGACAAATTTCACAGTTATTGATGTATTTGATAACATCTTGTTTTAAAGATTTCCAATAATAATTGGCTTTTATAAATTTGTGTGTTTCGTCAATACCACGGTGGTTTGTTTTACCTTCGTGTCTGTACTTAATTGTGAGTTCTCGGTCTTCTGGTTGTACGTTATTAATTAACGTCGTACATTCAATTAGTTTTAGGTTTTTAAAGTGATTTTTCATGCATTGTTGGAAATAGATTCTAAGATCTTTCGAAAAGAAATAAATGTGTGTTGACTTTGTCTGCAGATATTCTCTTAGAAATTTCAAAATAGCTGGAATTTGGGTAGGTAAAGTTGCATGGATGATTTTATTACCATCAAAATTTTCAGGTTCTATTTTAATGTAGGCGTCGTAAGGAGATTTTTTAATAATAAATTGCATTGATTTATTATTGATTATTTCATCTAGCATAGTCATATTTGAGTAATTGTCTACAGCGTCTGTGCTATGTGCTGTTTGAGTTGGAAGGGATTCAATTTCATTTTGGTTTCTCTTTGGATCAATTATGATAGGGGCTTGATAGTTGGCTTTACTTGTGGAAGGACGACTTTCGAAATTTACTGGTGTTCGAATTTGAACGTTCGATACGATATTCACTTTAGGAACTTCAGGAGTTTTTGGAATATCTTCGATTTCTCGTAAGGTTTCCATCACTGCTTCATCTGTTACGCTATTGGGATCGAAACGTGGATCGAGATTTTCGTTTAAAAATTGATTGATATCTTCATCAATGTTTCCGGGAAGATTAATGAGAGATTCAGCATTCAATAGCATGTAAGGATATACGAGAAAGTGCATCGGCGTTTGCATTTTGGTTGCCTTTTTTTATAGATAATCTCATAATCGTACTCTTCAAGCTTGAGGCGCCACCTTATTAGCTTGGATCCTGGCTCTTTCACGTTAAAAAGCCAGACTAAAGGTCTGTGGTCAGTATATATTTTAAATTTTTGACCGTATAGATAGGGTCGGAAATATTTACAGGCCCAAACAATAGCCAAAAGTTCTTTTTCTATTGTGGAATACCTTTGTTCGGTTTCATTGAGTGTTCTAGACGCAAAAGCGATTGGTTGATCGTGAGGTGGATTTCCTTGTGACAAGATGGCTCCAAGGGCGAAATTTGAGGCGTCTGTGGAAAGTACAAAGGGTTTTTCGAAATCAGGGTATTTCAGGATAGGTGCATTTATAAGAAGTTCTTTCAAATGATTGAATGATTTTATGAAAGGTTCATTATGAATGACTTTTGCACCTTTTTTTAGGCAGGAGGTCAAGGGCTTTGTGATTTTGGCAAAATCCTTGATAAATCGGCGATAATAACCGGCTAAGCCTAAGAAAGATTTTATATCCTTTTGTGTTTTCGGGATTGGAAAATGTCTTACAGCTTCGACTTTGTCGGGGTTGGGTTTGACTCCATCGTTAGTGATTTTATGTCCAAGATATGCAACTTCTTTATGTAAGAACTCAGACTTATCTAGCTGGATTTTGAAGTTTGACTGTCTGAGGCGCTCAAAGACGTTACGAAGTCGTTGAATGTGTTCTGTTAGAGAAGTGCTGAAAATGATTATATCATCGAGGTAAACAGCGCTTTTAGACTTGCTCCTAACCACAAATCCTGACTCGTACACAATTCAAGTCGATGCTCCACTTGGTTCGTCCGATCATAAACTTATAATAACAAAGTGCGAAATGCTCATCCCACCAAGCCAACAACCACTTCCTCGTAAAATGTGGTACTATAAATCGGCAAAATGGAATGACCTAAAACAGTTTTACCTAGATTTTTCATGGCAAGAGGTTTGCTTTAAAACAGCTGATTTGCTGTAATGAAATAACACAAGTAATTTTATCTGGAATGGATACATATATCCCACATACAACTAAACGTAGAGCTAATGCAAAACCTTAGTTCAACGGCCAGTGTCAAACGGCTGTACAGAAAAAACACAGAGCATATAACCTTTGGAAACGACAACAAACCGCTCAAAACCACACAGAATTTATAGAAGCCAGAAATAGTTGCAAAATTACTATTGACTCCGCTAAAGAAACATACAATCAAAGAATAAAAACCAGGTTGCTGAATTGTCCAAGTAGTTCTAGGTCCTTTTGGTCTCTTGCAAAAGCTGTTGGATCTAACTTCACCAAGTCATCCATACCACCACTTACAGATAAAAATAATCACTTAGCCACAACATCAGAGGAAAAAGCCAATATGCTTGCCCAAATGTTTTCCTCCAACTCCAACCTAACAATGCCAAACGGAAAAACTCCACCGTTCATTGAAAGAGTTTACCATAGTATGCCAGAGGTACCCTTTTGTCACAGAGAAATACGAAAATCCCTTAAAAAGCTGGATACAAACAAAGCAATGGGTCCCGATGGCATTCCCGCAATAGTACTCAAAAATTGCGCCAACGAACTCACCCCAACTTTCGCAAAATTATTCAATTTGTCTTACAGGCAAGGAGTATATCCATCATCATGGAAGTCTGCCGCAGTACAACCCATTCCAAAGAAAGGAAAAAAGACAGATCCGTTAAACTATAGACAAATTGCTCTATTTCCGGTGATATCAAAAGTAATGGAGAGAGTTGTGAACAATCACCTAACCAAGTACTTGGAAAAGTACAAAATTATCAACGATAAGCAATACGGATTTCGAAAATATAGGTCAACTGGCGATTTACTTACATACGTCACTCACTTATGGCAAAAAGCTATTGAGTTGCGGGGTGAAACAAGAACAATTGCCTTAGATATATCTAAAGCATTCGACAAAGTTTGGCATGAAAACCTGCTCAACAAGCTCAAAGCAATGGGATTATCGCCGAAACTTTGCACTTGGTTTGAAAGTTACCTAAAGGACAGGTCCATTAATGTTGCACTGGATGGCCAGAACTCCAACTCTTACCAAATAAATGCTGGTGTGCCACAGGGAGCAATCCTTTCGTCAACTCTTTTTCTGATTTACATTAATGACCTCATAGATAAAACAGTAAATCCACTTTATTGCTTTGCAGACGATGGCAATGTAGTCTCCTCACTCATACCACCCACAGGTCTTTCCGCACGTGAATTCCATCATCTTAGACTAACTCAAATATCGCAGATAAATAACGACCTGGAGATAATAGAGGACTGGGGTAACAAAAACCTTGTACAGTTCAACGCGCAGAAAACCCAAGCAGCTCTGTTTTTAAAAAAGACCAGCACCGGTGAGCCAAACATCATGCTATCTGGGAGTGCTGTCACATTACAGATTCAGTTGAACATCTTGGGGGTTACTGCAGAGACCAACATGTTTTGGCACAGTCACGTGGCAGATATTGCTAAAAGGGCGTCCCAAAAGCTGGGGGTGCTATTTCGTACAAGACATCTGTACACACCAAGCCAATTGCTGACACTCTACAAAGCCCAGATTCGACCAACTATGGAGTACTGCTCACATATATGGAGTGCAGCACCCAAACATATCTTAATGCTTTTGAACACCGTGCAGAAACGAGCCATCAAGCTGATCAATGACCCCGCACGCATCTCTCTTCTACAGGTACTATCACGGAAAATGCTCTGAAGAGTTGGCACGTATGATTCCACCGAGAGTAGCACCTACCAGGCGAACCCGTCAAACAGACGGTAACCATGAATTTACTGTCAAACTAGAGGCACCAAAAACCTCATTATATCAGAATTCATATCTCTGGAGAACAGCATCGCTGTGGAATAAACTCCCTGCGACGGTTTTCCCTGCAGGTTCCAACCTGAACCGTTTCAAGACCAACATACACCGACATTTCCGCGCACTTGCCACTTCTCGAGCGTGATAGGATATTTCCTTGCGAGTGCGCATATCCGTAAAAAAAAAAAAAAAAAACTAAACAAGTTTCGTTCTGTAAGCCTCGGAGAACGTTATTCATGACTCGCTGGAAGGTCGAAGATGCATTTTTAAGACCGAAGGGCATTCGTTTGAATTCAAAATGTCCGGTGTCGGTGGAAAAAGCTGTCTTGGAAATATCACGGGGATCAAGTTCGATTTGATGAAATCCATTGGCCAGATCGAGTGTCGTGAAATATTGCGCCTTGCCTAATTTATCCAAGTTATCGGAAATATTGGGCAATGGGAATTTATCGTCAATCGTTTTATCATTAAGTTTCCGATAATCGATTACGATTCTCCATTTTCTTTTTCCAGTGGCGTCCATTTTTTTTGGGACAATCCATATAGGACTACTCCAAGGTGACGTAGAATGCTGAATAATGCCGTTTTGTAACATTTGGTTTATTTGGGTGGTAACTTCTTGTTTGTGGACTGCAGGGTATCGATAGGTTTTAGTAAATATTGGAGTTTCATCAGTGAGATTTATTTTATGTTTAATTTGGTTGGTAAAAGTTAAGGGCGAACCTTCACAGAAAAATATATCACGATACTGATAACAAAGTTCTCGAATGGCTTTGTATTCTTCAGTATTGCAATGAGATAATCTTAAATTTTTAAGATTTTGTTTTTGCAAATTATCGAAATGGTCATTATTATCAACGCTATAATTGTTGACCTCAATATTTTCATAGAAATTAATCTCAGCGTCGTCAAGTAATTCAATATCTAGTGGCTTATATATGCTTATCTTCACAGGGTTTTCGCGTGGGTTTAATATGGTTGTTAATGCAAAAGAGTCGACTATATTTACTAAAGATTCTGGTATTTCAGCGCCACCAAAGTCTGTATAACTTAAAATACCTATACCATTTTCTTCACTAACTGGTACTTTTATTTTTTGACAAGTTCGAGGCGGAATAATAGCTTCAAATGTTTCAAAATGATGTAATGATTTCTGGGGTTTCAATTCGCTTTGAAAATACAAACGAAACATTGCGTTTGGCGTTTTCAAGTATTCATTTTTCAGATTAATTTTCGCACCAATTTGTATAAGGAAATTTGTTCCTAATAATCCATCAAATTTTGGGGAAAAATCAAATAAATAATGTACAATTAGACTGTATATCTTTTTTAAAACAATTTATTTTCCGTGGTCTTGACCTTCTTACAAACGTGTCTCTTAATAAAGTGTCTAACTATGACTAATGTGAGTAGCGCTAAGTGGCATCACCACGTTCCGCTACTGCGCTGGCAGTCCGGTTCCAACAATGAGTAACAGATAGCATGATGGCGCCTCCAGGATCAAAATATTCCGGAGGTAAAATACCCGACCACTCGGATCTCCGGGCGTCGGGTGATCCTGGGGGTCCTTCATGCAAAGATATAAAAAGATCAAAAACTCAACTCAGAATTGATTTTAGCAATATAAGAGGAATAAGTACAAATATGAATTCAGTTCACCAACATCTTGAAGAACAAAGACCTGACATCCTTGTTCTCACTGAAACTAAAATCAGTTCTGCAACACCTATTGTGAACTATTTTTATCCCGGCTATGACCTACACCACCGATTTCGACATAATTTTGGGATCTGTGTGTACATTAAAAATGACCTTTCATGTCATCGAGAGGAGAAGCTAGAACCAGCGAACCTTGATATCATATGGCTAAAATTCACCTCAAAGTCATCGACCAAGTTTATCTGCTGCCTCTACCGACCGCCAAGTAACACCGATTACCAAAACTTTTTCGCGACATTATCCGAAAGCTGTGATAGTATACAGTCAAACTATCCACAGGCGGAAATTGTCTTTTTAGGCGATTTCAACGTCCATAATATACCCTGGCTGAAACACCACAACAAAACAGATAACGAAGGCAGAGAAGCAGAAGCTTTTGCCATAAGTTGTGGTCTAACGCAGCTTGTCGATGAACCTACCCGTATCTCAGAAAGGGGCGAATTTGCAGCGCTTTTAGACTTGTTCCTAACCACCAATCCTGACTCGTACACAATTCAAGTAGATGCTCCACTTGGTTCGTCCGATCATAAACTTATAATAACAAAGTGCGAAATGCTCATCCCACCAAGCCTACAACCACTTCCTCGTAAAATGTGGCACTATAAATCGGCAAAATGGAATGACCTAAAACAGTATTACCTGGATTTTCCATGGCAAGAGGTTTGCTTTAAAACAGCTGATCCCACTATTTGCTGTAATGAAATAACACAAGTAATCTTATCTGGAATGGACGCATATATCCCACATACAACTAAACGTAGAGCTAATGCAAAACCTTGGTTCAACAGCCAGTGTCAAACGGCTGTACAGAAAAAACACAGAGCATATAACCTTTGGAAACGACAACAAACCGCTCAAAACCACACAGAATTTATAGAAGCCAGAAATAGTTGCAAAATTACTATTGACTCCGCTAAAGAAACATACAATCAAAGAATAAAAAACAGGTTGCTGAATTGTCCAAGTAGTTCTAGGTCTTTTTGGTCTCTTGCAAAAGCTGTTGGATCTAACTTCACCAAGTCATCCATACCACCACTTACAGATAAAAATAATCACTTAGCCACAACATCAGAGGAAAAAGCCAATATGCTTGCCCAAATGTTTTCCTCCAACTCCAACCTAACAGTGCCAAACGGAAAAACTCCACCGTTCATTGAAAGGGTTTCCCATAGTATGCCAGAGGTACACTTTTGTCACAGAGAAATACGAAAATTCCTAAAAAAGCTGGATACAAACAAAGCAATGGGTCCGGATGGCATTCCCGCAATAGTACTCAAAAATTGCGCCAACGAACTCACCCCAACTTTCGCTAAATTATTCAATTTGTCTTACAGGCAAGGAGTATATCCATCATCATGGAAGTCTGCCGCAGTACAACCCATTCCAAAGAAAGGAAAAAAGACAGATCCGTTAAACTATAGACCAATTGCTCTACTTCCGGTGATATCAAAAGTAATGGAAAGAGTTGTGAACAATCACCTAACCAAGTACTTGGAAAAGTACAAAATTATCAACGATAAGCAATACGGATTTCGAAAATATAGGTCAACTGGCGATTTACTTACATACGTCACTCACTTATGGCAAAAAGCGATTGAGTTGCGGGGTGAAACAAGAACAATTGCCTTAGATATATCTAAAGCATTCGACAAAGTTTGGCATGAAAATCTGCTCAACAAGCTCAAAGCAATGGGATTATCGCCGAAACTTTGCACTTGGTTTGAAAGTTACCTAAAGGACAGATCCATTTATGTTGCACTGGATGGCCAGAACTCCAACTCTTACCAAATAAATGCTGGTGTGCCACAGGGAGCAATCCTTTCGCCAACTCTTTTCCTGATTTACATAAATGACCTCATAGATAAAACAGTAAATCCACTTTATTGCTTTGCAGACGATGGCAATGTAGTCTCCTCACTCATACCACCCACAGGTCTTTCCGCACGTGAATTCCATCATCTTAGACTAACTCAAATATCGCAGATAAATAACGACCTGGAGATAATAGAGGACTGGGGTAACAAAAACCTTGTACAGTTCAACGCGCAGAAAACCCAAGCAGCTCTGTTTTCAAAAAAGACCAGCACCGGTGAGCCAAACATCATGCTATCTGGAAGTGCTGTCACATTACAGAGTCAGTTGAACATCTTGGGGGTTACTGCAGAGACCAACATGTCTTGGCACAGTCACGTGGCAGATATTGCTAAAAGGGCCTCCCAAAAGCTGGGGGTGCTATTTCGTACAAGACATCTGTACACACCAAGCCAATTGCTGACACTCTACAAAGCCCAGATTCGACCAACTATGGAGTACTGCTCACATATATGGAGTGCAGCACCCAAACATACCTTAATGCTTTTGAATACCGTGCAAAAACGAGCTATCAAGCTGATCAATGACCCCGCACTTACTCGTAACTTGGATGGTCTCGAACATCGCAGATCTGTGGGCGATTTATCTCTCTTCTACAGGTACTATCACGGAAAATGCTCTGAAGAGTTGGCACGTATGATTCCACCGAGAGTAGCACCTACCAGGCGAACCCGTCAAACAGACGGTAACCATGAATTTACTGTCAAACTAGAGGCACCAAGAACCTCATTATATCAGAATTCATATCTCTGGAGAACAGCATCGCTGTGGAATAAACTCCCTGCGACGGTTTTCCCTGCAGGTTACAACCTGAACCGTTTCAAGACCAACATACACCGACATTTCCGCGCACTTGCCGCTTCTCGAGCGTGATAGGACATTTCCTTGCGAGTGCGCATATCCGTAAAAAAAAAAAAAAAAAAAAAAAAAAATGTGTCTACATGACCCTCAACCTACCTAGTGTTAATTACCTATCTGGTACCTAACACTACATCTCTCCTCTCATGATGTTTTCTAAAAAACACAAACAAATAAACATATTTTCAAATATTAACAAACTTGAATACAAAATTAATAGATACATATTATTATAAATAATAGATATGACATATAAAAATAATGGAGTTATTTATTCACTGAAAATAAGGAGCACTTATTAAAAACCATCTATTTCTTCTATATAATCCATTATCTGTTTTTATAAGATAAGAACGAGGTGCTTCTAATTTTTTAGAAATAACTCCATATTTTTTTAAATCGGTTATCCAAACTGGATCATTGATTTTAAGTTCTGGCAATTCTTTTGTGTTATGTCTAGAATTATAATTTAAAGCTTGCTTTTCTTTTCTCCTTGTTTCCCCTCTAATGAAGCTGTCTTTAATATCTATACTTTCATTTAATTTTTCAGGGATAATAGGCAGTAATGTTCTCATTTTACGTGCAAACAAAAGTTCAGCAGGACTGAAGCCACATTCTAAAGGAGTTGATCTATATGACATTAATGCTAAATTTATATCTGAATTCTTTGATAATAAAGACTTTGCTGTCTTTACTGCCACCTCTACACTCCCATTCGATTGAGCATAATAGGGACTACTAGTTACATGTTTAAAGTTATAATCAATAGAAAATGATTTAAATAAATTTTGAAATTGAGGTCCATTATCAGATCTCACTTCCTCCGGGATGCCGAAACGAGCAAAAATTTCTTTCAATTTACTAATTATATTTTTCTCAGTTAAGCTATTTAAAACTACAATTTCGAAAAATCTGGAATAACAATCTGTAATTATGAGATACCAAGATTTAAACTTAAATAGATCAACAGCAACCTTTTGCCAAGCTCTGCTGGGAAGAGTATCATGTAAAAAAGGCTCTTTGATGTTAATTCTATTTTCAATACAATTTTTACAAGATTTGACTAGATTCTCAATTTTGAGATGATAATCCTAGCCACCATACGGCCATTTTTGCTCTTTCACGACACTTAACAATACCCTGGTGACCAGAATGAATGAAATTTAGAACTTCTATTTGTAAAGAATGAGGTATAACGATACGATTTGCTTTTAAAAGAATTCCACAATTTAAAGAAAAATCAAATCGGTATTGATAATAAAATTGTAACTCTGGAGACAACTTACTTTTATTTGGCCAACCCGAAATTGAATATTCCAATATTTTTTTACAAATATTATCCGATTCCTGTTCATGAACAATTTTTGATAAATAAGCATCTTTAACTGGAAAATTTTTTACAATCTCGCCAACATATGACTCTACCTCTTCTAAAAGTTCTTCATAAGAGGGCATTTCAAGAGGGTTTCTGGAAAGAGCGTCAGCTACTTGAAGGTTTTTATCAGGAGTATATTCAACCGAATAATTATACCTCATCAACCTTATACGAAACCTTTGAAGACGAGGTGTTAAATCATCTAAATGTTTAGTTTGTAAGATTTGTAATAGTGGTTTATGATCGGTTTCTAAAATGATATTCGAAAGACCAATTAGATATTCCTTAAACTTTTCACACGCCCAAGTTAAACCTAAAGCTTCTCGCTCAATTTGAGCATAACGGGATTCTGTTTGAGTTAAAGTTCTTGAAGCATAGGCAACAATTTCTCTATCAGAATTTTCATTAATTTGCATAAGAGTACATCCCAAACCAAATGACGATGCATCGGCACTCACCACAATTTTCTTTTTAGGATCAAAATAAGATAGGCAAGGTGAATTTGTCAATAAATCTTTAATTTTAGCAAAAGAATTTCTTTGAGCAATGTCCCAAGAAAAAGTCACACCATTTTTCAATAGCGAAGTCAGAGGTTCAAGAATATCGGATTTATTTTGTATAAAACGGGCAGAAAAATTAACCATTCCTAAAAATTGTTGAAGATTTTTTTTATTTGAAGGTTCGAGAAATTTTTGAATTGCTTCAATCCTTGATGGATCTACTTGTATTCCAGATGAATTTATAATATGACCTAAAAACTTTATGCTTTCCACACCAACTTCACATTTTGATTTATTTAAAGTTATACCTTCCTGATTAAGTCTCAATAAAACATTTCGTAGGATGGAATCATGTTCTTCTACTGTAGCTGCATGAATCAGAATATCATCAACATGAATTATTATCCCTTTGACACCTGTAAAAAGTTTTGAAAATTTCTGACTAAAATATTCTGGAGCACATGATATTCCAAAAGGAAGTCTCTTGAAGAAAAATCGACCAAAAGGTGATATAAATGTTGTCAAATGTTGAGATTCCTTTGAAAGCCTTAATTGGTAAAATCCTGAGGAAGCATCTAATTTTGAAAATATTTTAGATCCTCTTATTTTTGCCAAAGAAATTTCAACTTTAGGTATTGGGAAAAAGGCACGTAATAGTTATTTATGCACCTAGGTCAAAAAGTACAGCTTTAACGCCCGCAGCGTGTGTAACACGCTGAGGGCGCTAAAGCTCTTTTTGACTGAGGTGCATACAAGATTTTATGTACGATAAGCATGTTTTCATTTTGATATTTAAAAAATTATATATTTTTAATTATGTAATGACATCAATCAAAAATATTTCAAAATATAAATTTTCATCTTTACCGCAATAGGTCGTAAGTTTTTGTCAAATTTAGATCAAGAAAGCAGTTGTTGACAAAACTGTCACGTAACTATTATAGCAACCCAGAACAATACAAACAAATAATTAATTTACTCTGTGTAGTTTATAGTATTTTTATGATGTGTAGTCCGGTGTCTGAAAACAGGACAAAATAGCCTCCCCAAGTTTATTCTTGAGGCAGTTGAAGAGGCCAAGGAAGATCTATTACCTTCAAAGTCCAAAAGACTCTATGAAAAAAACATATAAGGACTTTATTTCCTGGTGTGCCCCACATGGTGTTAATGAGCAGCAGTACTTTGTAGAAGAAACTCTCTACATTGATGAAAAATGCAAAAAAAATAAGCCATCCGCCCTATGGAGTTGTTACTCAATGTTGAAGACAACAGTTCTTTTGTGTTTTTCTGTGGAAAAAGGCCGATTATAAATGTTGAAAACTGTAAAAATTTTATTTTAAATTTTAAAGTAGATTGAATTTTATTAATATTGCTTATTTCATTATTCTTAATTATTGAAATAAAGCTTGTTTTGTTGAACAAAGTTGGTATTTTTTGGACTAAGCAATGCAAACAGTTTAAAAAAACTACGTTGACTTTTTGCTTATTTTTGAAATTTTAGAAGTTTCAGGCCCGCGGGCATAAAAGGCGCCCTAGGGCGTAAAAGTACTACTTCACGCCTTAAAATACGGGCGTAAAAGTGCACTTTTACGCCCGTTCGTACATAAAATACTTTTATTTAACTTTGTATAATCACAACAAAGTCTGACAGAATCGCCTTTTGGTATTACCACAATCGGAGACACCCATTCGTTTGGTTCCCTAACTTCTTCAATTATATTTAAATGTAATAGTCTATTGATTTCATTCTCTAATTTGTCTAATAACGGAAGCGGAACAATTCTAGGAGTAGATTGGATGAAAGGCTTAGCATCTGGAATAATTTTTAATGAAATCTCATCTTTAAATTCACCAATTTCATTAAAAAGCCCTGGAAATTCTTGAAAAATGTTAACTTTAGAAGTTAAACAAAGTCTTTTATTTCGATTTAAATTTGAGCCATTAAAGGATAAAAGATCAAGCTTGATAATTCCTGGACGCAAAATAGGAACATTAAGATTTTCTAAGACATAAGCTTCAATATAGCAAGATTTTTGAGTATCATATTTCAATAGATTTATAAATATTCTACCCATAACACACAAAGATTCACCATCCGGACCTGATATAGTATCATTACAAGGTAAAAGTATAGCAGATTGAGGCAAAAATTGTTTGGGGAGACATACTACATCAGCTCCAGTATCTACCAAAAAATTTACAGAATAATCTGAATTATTTATTTTTAAATCAACCATCCATTGTGACATCAACAAATATTTTTCCTATATAAAAAGAATCTTTTGGGGCGCACTCAAAATCATTTGAGGTATCAACATCCTCGGCTTGAGAAGGATTACCTGAAGTACTAGGATTGATAGAGGCGTCGTCCAATTTTGGCAAATGTAGATTATTTATTTTTTTGAATGCACGAAATTCGGTTCCTTGAGTGCTCGAAGCAGCTGGATTTGATATCTTCAACTTGCATACTTTATCCCAGTGTCCTTTTTTTGAACAAAATCTACAAATTGAATTCCTGGCTGGACAATTTGTTCTTTGATGAAAATTTAAACCGCAAAATTCACAGAACCTCCTGGATGATAAATGTGATGATGGACGAGAAAGAGCATTTAAAGTTCCTGAAGTTTATTGTTCTTGTAATAAATGAGCTGATTGTTGAATCTGAATTTCTGCTTGTTCAGCATAAAGAATCGCATCAGGAAGAGTAAGATTAGAGATCAACTGTAACTTTTCACTGCATTTTTTATCCAACATTCCAACAACTATTCTATCACGAATTAATTCTTCTTTGAGAGACCCATAATTACATTTAATTGCCAGGGTATGTAATGCCGTAATAAATTTTTTTATATCTTCACCTTGAAGTTGCACTCTTGAATTGAATTTAAATCTTTCAAAAATTATATTACGATGCGGAATAAAGTAATTGTCGAAAGCTCTTAACATTTCAACATATGTCGAGGGATTAACTGGAAATTGAATAAGAATCTCTTCACTCTGTTCTCCCATAGCGTATAAAAGTAAGTTTATTTTTTCCTCATCTGAATTTGACATTTGACCCGAAACATTGAGGTATCTGTCAAATCTTTTGCGCCATTGGGGCCATAATAAAGGATCTTCAAAATTAAATGAATCAGGTATGGGAACATTTACCTTGTGCTGCCGTGTAGGCAATAAAACAGGATCGGCTGCTGGCAGGAAATCCGAATGTCCCAATAATTCATTCGAGTCCTGTAAATTTTTCTTATTTCTTCTCAAAGGCATAATGCTTTCACCGCTGCCACCATGTACAATTAGACTGTATATCTTTTTTAAAACAATTTATTGTCCGTGGTCTTGACCTTCTCACAAACGTGTCTCTTAATAAAGTGTCTAACTATGACTAATGTGTCTACATGACCCTCAACCTACCTAGTGTTAATTACCTATCTGGTACCTAACACTACAAATAAAATTTGTGATTTCCTTGACAATTAAAAGAAGGAAATATAGGAATTTTTACTACCTCATTGTGAATTGATGTGGTATGTGCCGTACGACTGAAAATGGTTCAAAGTCGATTGAATTTGGATATATTTAATAAGCAAGATTGGGTTTGATAAAACTTTTTCCTACGAGCGTGCGCAAAGTAGTACTTTTCCGCACGCATTTCGGTTCTCAAAGTTGCACTTTTCCGCACTCAGTGCGGATACAGGCCTTATCCGCACTGAGTGCCGAAAAGTAAAAATAATTGTCAAGCAACAATAAGTACACCTGTCGACTTTGACACATGATGACAAATTTTTCCTCTGTTCCTGTTCCAGCTAACATCTATACCTACAAACACCAAATTTAATTAACTTCAACACATTGTCAGATTTGTTTTCTATATATATGCATCTACAAACTATCTCATCAAATTTATAGCATTTTCCATTTGTCGAAACAGGGCAAAAAAATGTATCCTTATCCTTACGTGTTACATGCTTTTAGAAAAAGATGCGGATGCACTCAGTGCGGCACTGATGACAAATGGAAATCGCCATTAAACGCTTTAAGATGAAGAGCTCTGACGATGATTTTCTGTTATATTTTTTTTTTGTTATGTAATTTTTTGATAAATGCATAGGTTCCCTTCAAGTTAATTAAAAATAATTAAACAAATTATCGTTTTTTTTTTAAATTTTTGTTGTTACCTACCTGATATGAAGCTCGTAGGAAAAATTTTGTTCCTAACACGTGCGCAAAGTGTCTTTTCCGCACGCAAACACGTATCCGAACTCCGCTTCGCGTCGTTCGTATAACTGTGTTTGCGTGCGGAAAAGTAACACTTTGCGCACTTGTTAGGAAAATAACTATTTCCGCTGCCAGTGTCGATGAAAATTTGGCATTTAATTCGGTTAATATAGGAACGGGTGAATCGGAATTAGAATAATTATTGAGATTTATTACGTCACATTGTTGGTTGGGGTCACTATTTGAAAATTTTCATCATAACCTGAAGGGTATCCATAATTACTAGCATTTTCGTAATTTTGGTTATAGGGATTGTTATTGTCATAGTCATTTTCTTCAAATGAAATTTGGTTATCATCAGAATCAGGGTATATTGCTGTTCGGAATATTGATTCTGAAATTGGGAATAATCAATTTGATCATTGGGGTCGATTTCGGTGTTATTTGGTAAGGGTTCAACAGATTGGTTGAAAAGTTCTTTTGAATTAAGATTGCGTTGGGGCGCTTGAGCGAATCGTCTTTGTATTGACCGATTGGCTGCAGTATTTATGGAAGTTGTATCCATTGGTTCCACTGTTCTGCGGGATACGCTGGAATTATTTTGGGGAACTCTAAAATTATTATTGAAATTTTGGAGGTTATTTGAGAAAGGTTTAAATTGGGCAGAATTTTGGGCATTTGTTCTAAATTGGTTGAGATTTGGGTTTCTTTGGTGGGTTATAGTTTGGGTTAAAGTTATTATAGAAATTTGAGTTATTATTTCTTGGTAAATTATTGTTAAAATTTGGTACATTTTGCGGACGGTATGCATTAGCAGAATAATGCATTGGTCTTTTGAATTTATTCGCATTTAATTGAGAATTTGTATTATTTTGTTTTTGTTTGCTTATGCCTAAGATAAGAACTATTTTCAAATTGAAGAAAATTTTCTTCTTCTAAAACAAATGACATAGCTTGCTCAAGAGAGTCAGGATTTTTCAATCTAACTATCAATTACATGTGATAGTTGAGCCCAGTAATAAAAGTTTTCATTACTATTTTACCATACTCGTCGATTTTTAATAATTTAATAGCACGAGTATCGTTAGAAACATTAACTTTTGAAAATAATAAGCTACGGGCGTCTTGCAAACGTATACCAAATTGTTGAGGATTTTCATTTTTTTCAGGTTTCATTGTAATGATGTCCTGTATAACACAATCAATTGATCTTTGATCGGAGAAAGTTGCAATAATCGCATTTTTTACTAAATCCCATGAGTTTAATTCTATTCTAGAAGCAATTAAATCTGCTGCTCTACCAACTAGTTTGCTTAAAATTGTATCGAAAAGAGCAATATTAATGGCTGCGCCAGCATTTATAAATCTATTAACTTGTTTTGGATTACCATCAAAACTAGGTATGTTATCTGTATAGACCAGGCAAATTTCAATAAAATGTATGATGCATTTGAAGTTTTTGCGGACAGTTATTTTTTTGTTGAAAGCGATAGCTCTCTTATCATAGAATACAAATCTAAAAATCCCAAAAAATCGGAAGTGAGCTAAAAACGCCATCTTGAAAAACATGGCCGTGCGTTCAAATCTTGAAAAATTAATTATCTTCTTGTCCCTCGGATCAATTTTAACATTTTTTTTTTTATTTTCACGGAATTTTGAGCCTAAAATTACAATTTTAGATAGATAGATTTCCTGAAAAAAAAAAACATGTAAAACGCTAGATTTCTCATCCATTCCTGTACTTGAAGATAATATGTCCTGAAAATATAGGAACAATTAATTGCTATCAATGTAATCACCATTTGCAGATTTTTTAGGCCATGGAAAAAATAAAGTTTTATTAATACAATTAGGTACTTAGAAAACGATTTAGAGAAAACAGTAGGTCAACGTTAGAAGCTACTGCAGATGCGAACACCTTAATTGTAAACACAGTTATTAAGTACCTATAAGAACTACATGTATAGTACAGCTAACCTATTGTGCACTTTTTTATAAAGGCACCAAATTTGGCACAGAGGTAGACCGATGTAATATGAAAAAATTTGGATGTGGAGCCATCACCCAATTGCCCCCTCGGCGGCCATGGCAGCAATTTTTTAAAATGGCTGAAAGACAAGGGAAGTAAGATAAAGTTTGCTACTGAAGGTTTTGATGAATGTTTATTGATTGTTTTCATAGATTATTTTGAATGAAAACATACTAGAAGATAGATTTTCTCAGGTCTCGTCTCAGGTTTTAGGTGATTAATCAAAAATCACTCGGACACGTGTTATTTTTTGTTTTTTTGCGGGACACATTTTATTGGTATTTTCATCCTCTACCCGCAAAATTTCAAATGGAAAGGGGGTTCGAGTGATAATGTACTACATATTTCTTAACTTTGAGGAGCCGCCTTTTCGTCAGGGAATATTTACCCTGTCGGAACCTAAAATTTCGATGATATATTCTGATAGACCGTCAGCTAATGACAAATTTTGCTGACCGATTTTCTCTCTTCGGGGACTTCAACCACTGGAAATTATGTCAGTGCTGAGCTCAAAAAATGAAAATTTAGCGACCGGCCTATGAAAAATTTACTTTCCTTTTGTAGCGGCCGTAAAATATACTTGAACAGTTGACCGGCTTATGGGAAATTTTTTTCTGGTTCCTAACGATATCAAATTTGATTTTGCCGATTACCATAAGCGAGAAAACGATCAGCAGCCGTATATTCTTACACAAGATCGCGCCCCTATTTTAATCCTTTCAGTACGTGCAAACCTTATGGCTATGGTTTTTCATTATTAGATTATTCTATAAGGTTAATGTGTTAAAATGACATGAAAGAGAAATTGAAAAAATAACCTATTTTTTTCTGCAACAGGAAAATAGATTTTCCATATGCCTAGCATACGTCCTGTCGCTAAATTATCATTTTTTGAGCTCAGCACTGACATAACTTTCAGTGGTTGAAATCCCCAAAGAGAGAAAATCGGTCAGCAAAATCTGTCATTAGCTGACGATCTATTAATAAAAACTTTCCATCAAATGATGTATCACTCGACCCCCCTTTCTATTTGAAATTTTTTGGGGGTACCTGTCTCCCCCGCTTAGGGGCTGACAGGTAGAGAGATGAAAATACCAATAAAATGGTCGATTGATTTTTGATTATTCACCTTACATCTGAGAAAACCTGGGAGGGAAGTTTTTGGTGCTCCGCTCTGTATACACAAGGTGTCCCATGACGTTTTACCCAGCTGATAACTTCGGAACGCGTCATCCAATATAATTGAAATTTTGAGGATCTGGGTAACTTTTTGTGCCGCTTCTACATGCGTCTTGCATCCAAGTTCACTTTCGCTTCAGTTTTGGTCAAATGACGGTAATCTTAAATGTTACTGATGGTACTATATCATTTTTCGTTAGAAAATTCGATTACAAAATCAGCAAGAGCATATTTGCCAAGGCTTTGTTAAAGAAAATGATGAAAAATTACAAAGTACAACATTCGGTGTCGCGTTCCTAAGTTATCATCTGGGTAAAACGTAGTGGAACACCCTGTATATACAGGGTGGGGCACGAAAAGGTCCTACCCAAGTTTTCTTAAGTGTTAGGTGGATTAATCAAAAACCGCTCGACTGTTTTATTTTAAACTGATGACAAGTCACAAGTCGGCTGCTGCAGGTCTATATGCCTACACTGCCATGGAATAGACTTCAAATATGCTTGTGTTCTAGACGAGGATCTTTTCAATGATTGAGTTTTTATTCCGTTAATTTTTTTTGTAATTTTAAGCTCAAAATTCGTGAAAAAAAAAGCTAAAATTGCTCTAAGGGACAAAAAGATATTTGATTGTTAAAGATTTGAACGGACGGCCATGTTTTTTCAAGATGGCGTTTTTAGCTCATAATGGATTTTTTGGGATTTTTATATATTTTTTCCTGGACATATAATACATCGATTTCCATTGAAAAAAAACTGTCCCCTTGAACTTCATTTAAAAAATTAAATTTGCCTGGTCTAGTAGTCCGGCGGCGGAACGCTAATAAGTCGTCGTTTTAGAGAGGAACCCAATATTGGCGTATAACCAAACGAGATTACTACCACTATATTTACGTATGTTTCTATATACAAAAATGAATATGTCGTTACCAAAGTTATAGACAAGTTATAGACAAAAAACATAAAAAAAAATGAAAAAAAATAATTTTAAATTTGAGGCTCCATATCTCGGGAAATAAAATAGCTATTGAACTTTTTTTTTCACTCAATTATAGCCCAAAATATGCTCTTTCATATGATATCTAAAGTTGTAAATAATATGAAAAAAATATTTAAAAAACACCTAGTTTTGTGAAAAAATAAATAAATTTTTCTTTTCTCTGTCTGATTCACCTCGATCTATCTCGCTTATATGAAACCCTTTTGAAATTATTTTTAACTCAAAAGCTGCAGAATTTTATAAGCTTCATTTTTCACCGATTAATGTGATGTCTATTTTGATAAATAAGTTAGCTGGAGCCTTTTGAATGCAGCAATGCACACCGCGGCGGCGACTTAAATGCGGGCCATTTTGCATCTTAGCGCGTCCTGCCGACACCAATAATAATATAAGTGATCTATGATCCATGGTTTCATCTTTTTATGTTTATTCTTATAAGTCACTATAGTTGTAGATATTTGTTTGATATTTGATAGTATAAGATTAAATTGATTCATAGCCAGTTCTACATCCCCCAACATCAGGACACTGGTCCAGTCCTGCCTCACTAGCATTTCATGGAATCTCTCAAAAATTATTTTACTTGCTGACTTAATTATTGGTTTGTCATTGCTTTTCTGTAATAAATTCTTGCGCCTGATATCTATCATAACCGGATAGTGCTCCATTATAGAAGAGAGAAGAACAAAGGAAGAAATTTCGAGATTGGGTAAATTGTTATTTTCTAATAAAGATGTGATGATACCTATCTAAATAGATCAAAAAACTCGGTCTGCTGTCGATTTGTTGGTTCTTTGTTTTATTTTATGGTAGAAAATAATAATAGAGTTTGTTACTCTAAAATTGTTATACCTACAATAAATATACCATTCATAAATTTTTTTAGAAAACCATTAAATAAAGACAAGTGATCTGATGTTCTTTGGGATTATTATTATTTATTAGTGAAATTCCCTATAAGGAAATAGTTTTTGCAGGGTAGATAATACTTCCTCTTGAATTCTTTCTTATCAGTTAATTCTTTTTATTTGTAGGGTAGCAAATGTAGCAATGAATTTTAATAAAGACAACTGCATATTTTGTGGCTCAACATTGATAGGATGCGCGGATGTTATTCTAAAGCCTACTTTAAGAGGATATGCCTCAACATTTCCGCAGCACAATTGAGAAATGACAATATTTCTTTAAATATTTTATTTCAGCAATCCGAAATAAATAAAAAAAACTTTCGGACTTTAGGTTTCATTCGGGCTGCATAAAGTCTTTCTGCAGCAAAATTAATATTGAGCCTGAGCAAAATGTTCCAGAAAATACACCGAGTACCAGTAGCGGATATTTTTTTTTTTTTTTACGGATATGCGCACTCGCAAGGAAATGTCCTATCACGCTCGAGAAGCGGCAAGTGCGCGGAAATGTCGGTGTATGTTGGTCTTGAAACGGTTCAGGTTGTAACCTGCAGGGAAAACCGTCGCAGGGAGTTTATTCCACAGCGATGCTGTTCTCCAGAGATATGAATTCTGATATAATGAGGTTCTTGGTGCCTCTAGTTTGACAGTAAATTCATGGTTACCGTCTGTTTGACGGGTTCGCCTGGTAGGTGCTACTTTCGGTGGAATCATACGTGCCAACTCTTCAGAGCATTTTCCGTGATAGTACCTGTAGAAGAGAGATAAATCGCCCACAGATCTGCGATGTTCGAGACCATCCAAGCTACGAGTAAGTGCGGGGTCATTGATCAGCTTGATAGCTCGTTTCTGCACGGTGTTCAAAAGCATTAAGGTATGTTTGGGTGCTGCACTCCATATATGTGAGCAGTACTCCATAGTTGGTCGAATCTGGGCTTTGTAGAGTGTCAGAATTGGCTTGGTGTGTACAGATGTCTTGTACGAAATAGCACCCCCAGCTTTTGGGACGCCCTTTTAGCAATATCTGCTACGTGACTGTGCCAAGACATGTTGGTCTCTGCAGTAACCCCCAAGATGTTCAACTGACTCTGTAATGTAACAGCACTCCCAGATAGCATGATGTTTGGCTCACCGGTGCTGGTCTTTTTTGAAAACAGAGCTGCTTGGGTTTTCTGCGCGTTGAACTGTACAAAGTTTTTGTTACCCCAGTCCTCTATTATCTCCAGGTCATTATTTATCTGCGATATTTGAGTTAGTCTAAGATGATGGAATTCACGTGCGGAAAGACCTGTGGGTGGTATGAGTGAGGAGACTACATTGCCATCGTCTGCAAAGCAATAAAGTGGATTTACTGTTTTATCTATGAGGTCATTTATGTAAATCAGAAAAAGAGTTGGCGAAAGGATTGCTCCCTGTAGCACACCAGCATTTATTTGGTAAGAGTTTGGAGTTCTGGCCATCCAGTGCAACATAAATGGATCTGTCCTTTAGGTAACTTTCAAACCAAGTGCAAATTTTCGGCGATAATCCCATTGCTTTGAGCTTGTTGAGCAGATTTTCATGCCAAACTTTGTCGAATGCTTTAGATATATCTAAGGCAATTGTTCTTGTTTCACCCCGCAACTCAATCGCTTTTTGCCATAAGTGAGTGACGTATGTAAGTAAATCGCCAGTTGATCTATATTTTCGAAATCCGTATTGCTTATCGTTGATAATTTTGTAATTTTCCAAGTACTTGGTTAGGTGATTGTTCACAACTCTCTCCATTGCTTTTGATATCACCGGAAGTAGAGCAATTGGTCTATAGTTTAACGGATCTGTCCTTTTTCCTTTCTTTGGAATGGGTTGTACTGCGGCAGACTTCCATGATGATGGATATACTCCTTGCCTGTAAGACAAATTGAATAATTTTGCGAAAGTTGGGGTGAGTTCGTTGGCGCAATTTTTGAGTACTATTGCGGGAATGCCATCCGGACCCATTGCTTTGTTTGTATCCAGCTTTTTAAGGGATTTTCGTATTTCTCTGTGACAAAAGGGTACCTCTGGCATACTATGGGAAACCCTTTCAATGAACTGTGGAGTTTTTCCGTTTGGCACTGTTAGGTTGGAGTTGGAGGAAAACATTTGGGCAAGCATATTGGCTTTTTCCTCTAATGTTGTGGCTAAGTGATTATCTTTATCTGTAAGTGGTGGTATCGATGATATGTTAGGTGTGGTGAAAATTTTAACATTAAAACCAACTGTTTAGTTAGTGGAAAAAGCGGAACAGTAAAAAAGAAGAGCCTAATTTCGATTAGTGCGGGAACTGGAAGCAGTACACGAGAAAAAATATTGGAAACCTCAATAGTAAGAAATGATAGCATTATACATAGACGAATGGAATTCTACATGTACTTATTTGCTGCGGATGTGAGATACGACCAATACTGCTACACAAAATATATCAGTGAAAGAAATATGACCAGTTTTACTAAGGCAGTAAATGTATTGCTTGAATGCAGTGATTTTGAAGAAGTAGCCTTTCAAATATATCTTAGAAGAAAAAAAAAATGTGTAATGCTAAAAGACCTATATGTAATCAACTAAAAGATATATTGGAAAACTTAAATATTGATTCGGATATTGCAAATAATACTAGTAGTGATATAAGAAAAAAAAATTGAGAAGAAATTTAGTGAATCACTATAATTTCTGAGCCATCCAGGAAAACCTGCACTTGTAATTTCAAAGCAATATGAATACGATATTATGTATGGATCTATTACAAAAGAACACTCGGGCTCTGAGGAAGAACTTGTATGTGAAGAAAATGAAAATTTAGCGTTTCACAGAGCAGCAGGAATATTACGGAAGGCAATTTTGAGTCATAAAGGCTTTAATTCTATGGAACATTATTTAACCCCACAAGATTTAAATAAAAGTACCTTTATGGCAAAGATTCCAGAATCCTTATATAAAATAATACCTATTTTGGATTCTTGATGAACAATATTTTGCAGATTGTTCTACCAGCACATTCGATACAAATGTTATCTCCACATCTTCAGCAGTTTTGAATAATTTTGATAAAAAAAGGGCAAATACTAGTTATAATTTAGGACTTTCAGTTTATATCTACTAGACTGTGAGAAGTACCTAAATCTAAACATTTTTACCAAATATCTCATAATAATACATAAGTATGCATATTTCACAATAGTACAAGCCATAGCACTCATAGCTGCTGCAAATATCAATAATGTTGCAATTTCAGTTTTAAATCAGAAACAGCACCAGCCGGTTATATGAAATCTTTGAATCTCTCCCTTCGTTCATCTTCAAAGGCAGGAATTATACCTTATTAAAAATAGGATAGTTTTAGGTTAATTATTACTAGTGTTCAGTAGAAAATTAGAAATAGATCAGAGTGGCCAGTTTAGTCAAGTTTTTGTTAATTTTAGTACCTGTTATTGTCATTGTAATAGAATTGTCTATCTCTGGAATTGTCATAAATGTATAATTTTTTGAAACTGGCTTGAAACGCTTGAATCCAAATAGAGTATTTACTGACATTTTTGGGCTTTTATTCGTCAGTTGGCCCTTCGGAAGAATTTTAGAAGCAAGTTGGGACTAGGAAAGCGAAGAAAACTCATTGTTGGCTATCATACAGTCCTAATTATCGATTGTCCCAACATTTTGGTCCAGAGTCAAGCCGGATAAATTGGTATTGGTTTATGGAGATTCAAAATTGGATAAATGGAACATGGAATCATTGGATTGATATGGATTAATGAATTGAAGCATTGAGGTCAGATTTTTAATTAAATTTTGCATGGCAGACGTGTCAAATTGAAGGAAAGGTGCTGTCACAGGTGCTGTCAAATAGTTTGAGTGACAATTCCACTCATGTATAAATAATCCCATTTAAACTGTCAAAAATTGTAGTTTGCTAGCGGATAAATAGGAAGGAAGAGAAAATATAACTGGATAAAAAAATCAGATAAATTTTCTGTTGATGCAATCGTTACCATAGTAAAAATTGCATATTAAATTGGGTTTTGAATCATGTCAAATAATTGTCACAAAAATTCACAAATTCGATCAATTTAGCCCCAATTTTAGCTTATTAAAAGTGTTTTGTTATCTGAGATAAATAAATATTTTGTTTTCATTTTACATTCGTGGAATTGCCGTACTAAATACCATTCGAGCTCAGATTTTGAGCAGGATATTTTTTTGCTTGCTCTCTTATACTTACTTTCATGCAATTTATCTCGATCTGTTCAATAAAATCACTCGAGCTGCGCTCTCGTGATTTTGTCGGAACAGCTCTCGTTAAATTTCCTGAAAGTAAGTATTCGAGACCAAGCCAAAAAATATCCGGCTAAATCTGAGCTCTTATGGTATTACCTACGAAAATTTAAACTTTTGACTTGATTTTATCTGTTAAAGTGTTGTTCCTAGTATTAAAATGGAAGCTCTGAATAAACAAAGAGCTGTTGTGAAGGGTTCGATAACAAGAGTAAAAACATTTGTTTTAGCTAATGAGAATGTAACTACTGTCGATGTATGTGAATATGAAACCAGAGAACTGTTTTTGGAAAAAGCATTTCAAGATTATTGTACAGGGTATTTGATTATATTTTGCACCATACCTACAGCCTTTACTATTTAAGATAGAAAAAAAATTTAAATACAAAACTTGACAGTTTTTTTCTATATGTTCTGATAACGTTATCAGAAAAAACAAACTCGCATCGGAAAATGGAGAAGCGTAAGCAACTTCGACTTTTTTTAATGGAACACCCTGTATATTATGCGATAAAATGAGAGATCTATTCTTCCTGATTACAAATATATATATGTTGATCACATTTGCGTGAACAATTTTTGACATATCTCAGGTTAAATTATAAAGAATTTGCAGAGAAGTTCCATAAGAATCTCTATCTTTATAAATTTTTTTTGCAATTTAGTTATAGTTTAAGCTGAGATATGTCAAAAATGGCTCACGCAAATGTGATCAACATATATATATTTGTAATCAGGAAGAAAAGGTCTATCATTTTATCGCAAAATATACAGGGTGTTCCATTTAAAAAAGTCGAAGTTGTCTACGTTTCTCCATTTTCCGATGCGATTTTGTTTTTTCTGATAATATTATCAGAAAATATAGCAAAAAACTGTCAAGTTTTGTATTTGAAATTTTTTTCTATCCTAAATAGTAAAGGCTGTAGGTATGGTGCAAAATATAATCAAATACCCTGTACAATTCAGAATAGCTTAGAGTCAATTGATGAGGACGAAGGGACGGATAGAGGTGATGTTGAATCAAATTACTTAACAATATTATCCAAATTAAAAGCTAAAATTAAAAAAGCGAATCAATTAACGGCTGCAAATCTGCAGCAATCTCTCGCTCAAGTAATGCCGGCTGCTGCCGGTTCTGGTGTACAAACTAATGCGCGTTTGCCAAGCGTTAATATTCCATCTTTTTCAGGGAAAATAGAAGATTGGCAAGCTTTTATAGATTTATTTTTGGCAGTAATTGATGGGATTCATATTTAGACAATGTGCAAAAGTTTTTGTATCTAAAGGGTGCATTGGCAGGTGAGGCATTGAATTTAATCAACAATTTACCATTAACCAATGATAATTATACTCGAGCCTTAGATTTACTCAAAAATAGGTACGAAAATAAGTTAGCCGTCATTAATTCTCATTTGAAGGGTATGTTGGATACACCTGATATCCCAAAAGGTACAGGGAAACAGCTTAGGGCATTTCTAACTCATATAAGACAGCATGTCAACTCTTTGAAAGCACTTAAATTGCCTGTGAAAGAATGGGACGTTTTGTTGGTGTTTCTCTTTTCACAAAAGTTGGATTATCAAACACATAAAGCTTATGAGTTAGAGAAAAGCATATGGCAAAGGGCTTCGGGGGTGCATTCAATGTTGCCAACTCTTGATGATTTTATTGCATTTTTGGAGAGTCGTTGTATAGCATTAGAAAATATTGAAATTGAAAATGTGAAGGGTTTTAATAATCATGGGCATGTAGTTAAGGATAGGCGAAGCGATAGGTTTGGAGATAAAAATGTCAAAAATATATTGCTTAGTCAACATGATCCTCCACATACAGGGCAAAAAACGAAGTGTTACTTCTGCAATAGGGATAACCATAGTATTTACAAGTGTTATAAATTCACTTCTTTGTCTTTATCTGATAAAAGGCAGTTTATTCAGTCTAATCGATTATGTTATAATTGTTTGGGGAAATCTCATGGGGTGGCTCAATGTCAAATAAAACAGGGTTGTAGAACTTGCAATAGAAGACATCATACATTGTTGCATGATGATGTACTAATTAATACTAGTGGGGGTGATCAGCACCATAACAGGCAAACTACTAATAACGATCATAATGGGAATACTTCTCAAAATAATATATCTATAAATCAGGATGATTTTCTAGGCATATCTCATGGAGTAGATTTGGGCATTTTGAGAGAGGAAATTGACGCTCAGCAAACAGTTTTGACTTGCTCAAAAAAGTCTAATTTTCAGGTTTTATTAGCTACAGCTAAAATAAATTAGATTTTAAAGAATGGGTCTAAGGTAGAAGCAAGGGCTCTGTTGGATTCTGGATCACAGACTAGCTTCATTACAAAACAATTATTCAAAAAATTAAAAAATGCAGAAAGCTATAATACATCATTTAAAATAGGGGGAATTGGCAATAAAATAACTCAGGTGGATACAGTGGTTAAATTGACATTAGAATCTCAATTCAATAGTTTTCAATTAAGTACAAAATGTGCTGTACTAGATAAAATAACTTGCAAGCTTCCTCATGTATGGGTAGACACTGAAAAGTTAAAAATTGGGAAAGATATAAAATTGGCAGATCCTTTTTATTATAAACCAGGGGAAATTGATATGTTGATTTCAGCAGATGTATATTTTCAAATTATCCTTCCAGAGATTAGAAATTTGGGTGCAGGGTTGCCAATTCTTCAAAACTCTGAATTTGGGTGGTTAGTTTGTGGAACAGCTCCAATAGATTTCAATATTAAAAATTCGGTATGCCATGTAGGTTGTGAAAATGTTAATTTACATTGCCAGGTTGATTCAGAAGATGTCAATGAAACAATTCCAAAATTTTGGCAGTTGGAGGAATTCAATAATAAAACTTTCTTGTCGAGGGATGAAAAGTTGTGTGAGAAGTTGTTTTTAGATTCGTGTGAACGATTGGAGCATGGCATTTTTCAGGTAGATTTGCCTATGAGAAACAAATTAGATTTTCTTAAGTTAGGTAATTCGATCATTTTATGCAGCCTATAAAAGGTTTCAGTTTTTAGAGGCAAAGTTTTGCAGAAATCCTCAACTATTTGCAGATTATAAGGATTTTATAAATGAGTATGTTGAGTTGAATCATGGCAAATACATTGAATGTGATTCAGATGAAATTCATAATAGAGTATTTTTACCACATCATTGTGTAATAAGGGAAGAATCTTCGTCCACAAAACTTCGCGTAGTATTTGACGCTTCGAGTAAAACTTCAACGGGTTTATCATTGAATGATATTATGCTCAAAGGGTTCACAGTTCAGCCAGAATTGTTCGATATTCTCATGAGATTTCGTATGTATGAATTTGTGCTAGTGTCAGATATTAAAAAGATGTATCGAATGATTAAAATAAATCCTCAGCAATTATTTTTACAAAATATTTTGTGGCGCGAGAATCCAGATGGGCCTATGAAAATTATTGAACTCCAGACCATCACATATGGAACTAAGGCTGCGCCATTCTTGGCAACACGTTGTTTGAAAAAATTGGCAATGGATGAAATGCTAAATTTTCCACTAGCATCAGACACTTCAAGTGGGGGAGAATGTTGCAATTCCAGTTTTAAATCAGAAACAGCACCAGCCGGTTATATGAAATCTTTGAATCTCTCCCTTCGTTCATCTTCAAAGGCAGGAATTATACCTTATTAAAAATAGGATAGTTTTAGGTTAATTATTACTAGTATTCAGTAGAAAATTAGAAATAGATCAGAGTGGCCAGTTTAGTCAAGTTTTTGTTAATTTTAGTACCTGTTATTGTCACTGTAATAGAATTGTCATAAATGTATAATTTTTTGAAACTGTGACTGGCTTGAAACGCTTGAATCCAAATAGAGTATTTACTGACATTTTTAGGCTTTTATTCGTCAGTTGGTCCTTCGGAAGAATTTTAGAAGCAAGTTGGGACTAGGAAAGCGAAGAAAACTCATTGTTGGCCATCATACAGTCCTAATTATCGATTGTCCCAACAAATAATATGTGTAAAAATTTCCGAAGAGTTCGTCGCGAAAGGCGCAAAATGGCACGCTTTTTAACCGCTATCGCGGTGTGCATTGCCGCGTTCAGAACGCTCTCGCCAATTTATTTTTCAAAATAGACCTTACATTAATTGGCAAAAAATGAAGCCTATTAAATTCTGCAGTTTTTGGTTTAAAAAAAAATTCCAAAAGATTTCACACAAGCGAGATAGGTCGAGGTGAATCAGATAGAAGGAAGAAAATTTATTTACTTTTTTCACAAAACTTTGTGTTTCTTAAATATTTTTTTAATATTAATAACAACTTTAGGTATCATATAAAAGAGCATATTTTGGGCTATAATTGAGTAACAAAAAAAAGTCAATAGCTATTTTATTTCCCGAGATATGGAGCCTGAAAGTTAAAATTAATTTTTTGCATTTTTTTATGTTTTTTACCTATAATTTTAGTCTCGACCAAAAGAAAAAGTCGTCATATTCATTTTTGTATGTAGAAACATATGTTGATATTGTGGTATTATTCTCGTCTGGTTATACCAAAATATTGGGTTAGTGAACGAAAATGAGGTCCGACCGCCGCACTACTGCTTGATAACGAACTAGAGTATAATTTGCCATTTTTAAATTATTTTCTTAAAGAATCTAAATTAAAAATTGACAAAAACAAAAAAATTTTGTTTTGTTTTTAATAAAAATAAGTAAATAACTAAGTAATAAGGTAAAAATATATAAAAAGTAAAATTAGGATTTTCCTAACTTGTCAAAACAGTGTATAGCAATAAAACAGTCAGGAAAAAATAAAAAATGGAAACTGAAAGGATTCACTTACAGTAGCAGGAATACGATGATTTTCTTCATTCTTAACCTAAGCCCAATAGGAAAAGCGATGCTTGTCTTCTCCCTGGAACTACCTTATGAGCGTCTGGACGATTTTTGTTCCGTTTGCTCGCACCAATAGGAATAGGACGATTTTTGTTCCCGATTTCCCTGGTCTGGGTGAGCTGCGTTGCACCACTTTCGAAAATTTCGTTCGATCTTGCCGTAAATCGTTGGAACGAACCGATAACTTTGTCGCACGATGCGCGAAACCGTCAACAATATCCTACCGACTGCGCCAGTTAACAACTAGAATTTTAAGAGTTACTTTTTAAAAAAAATTATTTTCAATCGTGGTTACAATACGACTGACTTAAACCTAAGTAAAATCAATATTTATAATTATTAGCTTTGCTGACAAAGCTGTTCCCAAGAAATGCAACGGTCGGACTTGTTCTGAAAACAAAGTAACAAACTGCTGAACTCTTAAGTTTATGAGAATGTAACTGTAAGCAAAATTGTTCTCAAGGTTTTATTCAAATTCAAATTTTTTTCTCTTGTGATATTATATACAGGGTGTCCCACGGTGGATGGCGTATTAGACGTTTATGAAGAACTAAAAAGTTGGTGCTAAATGATAGTTTACCAAAATCTAAGATAGGAATGTGAAATCGGTTTTCCTCTAAAATTAACCAATTAGGTTTTACAGCCTGTCAAAGTTGCAAAAAGTCAATTTTCAACTGTCAATATTTCCAAAACAGTTGAACTTAGGTATAGGGTATATCACATGAAATCTGCTCACAATTTTACGTAGAATCCAAATATGCAATTAAATACGGGGTGTTCCATTTAAAATAGTGATGTTGCCACTAGTTTAGAGTAGAAGTGGTAACACCGCATGGTCAAAAATATTTTTAAAGTGTAGATCATGGTCGTTTATCCCGGTTGCCAAATTTTCAAAATGATTCGCTTTTTAGTTCTCCATAAACGTCTAATACGCCATCCACCGTGGGATACCCTTATGAGAATTTTGTTGCCTGGCAATTTGAGTTAAATTGCCTAAATACAACAAAACTCGAATTATAAAGTAAAGTTTCCTTTTCGACAAGAAAAGCTTGAGTGTAATTCGGTAAAAAAAAGACAATTTAATGGATACCTACGTAAATGACAAATTTTGCTGGTCATGTCAAGCTAGGTTCAGTTTTGTCGCTGGAAAAGTTAGGGCAAATTTTTTTCGTATATAATATCACAAGAGAAGAAAATTTGTCGGCAAAATTTTCGAAAGGTATGAGAGTTCAATGCTTGGCGATTTCGCGAATGACATTTTTGACAAAATCACGAGCCGTCAGGCAGTGGAACACTAGTATTCTCATAAGTACCTACATTTGTTTATAATGGCCGAGCAAGAAGCTAAGTTGAAAGGATTGCGAGGAATATTGAAAGGTCAATTGACTCGTTTTGAGACATTTTTAAAATCAAGTAATCCTGATGATAGGGTTGAACTCAGTGAACGTTTGACTAAATGCTATTCCCTATCTGACAATTTTGATGCCATACAGACCGAAATAGAATTAATTGATGCTACTCATTTTGCGGAAAGGGTAACATTTGAAAATAATTATTTCAAGCTCATAGCACAAGCGAAAAAAGTTTTAAATCCTTCAATTGGTCAACCTTCGACACTTCCAAACCTTCCACATTCAAACATTGGTAATAATTCACAAAGTGATGAACATATTAATATAAAACTACCCACCATTGAACTTCCAATATTTACAGGGGAAAAATATTCTGATTGGCTGCCATTTTTCGAGAAATTCCAGGTCTTGGTTCATAGTCACAAAAAGTTAAGCAAAATACAAAAATTTTATTACTTACAATCTTCATTGAAAAATGAGGCAAGAACCAATAGATGCTTGGGATCCCTTGTTGATTTTCATTCTTAGTGCAAAATTGGAAAATGTGACAAGGCGTGAGTGGGAAATTTATAGCTTGAAAGAAAACATTACAAAGTTTCAGGATTTTATCCAATTTTTGAAACACAAATGTCAAATTTTGGAGACAATGCAGTCTACTAAAGTTGACAATAAAAACCTTACACAATCTCAGTCACATCATAATCAAAACGACCGTTTTGGTAGGTCAAATAGCAACCCACATAACAAAATTGCATCCTTAGTATCTATTAAGAATGTCCTTTTTTTAGGAGGAATGTGCCTAGAATGTTCACCAAAACCATTGCGAATGTCCTGAGAATGTTCTGAGAAAAGATTGTAGAAATACTGTTTGCAATACCCAAGAACTTCCTGGGAAATCCATTAGGATATTCCTAAAATATACCTATGAGATTCTCAGTACTTCCTGAAAAGAATATTCCTGTTTGATTCTAAAAATATGCTCGAAATGTATATTCTCACATTCAAAGAATGTTTCTATGACATTATAGCTATGTTCTCAAAAGAATATTATACCAATATGCTTGAAATATTCTTAGAATATATCTACATATATCATTCTCAATATGCATCCTAGATATAACATTCTTGTTTGATTCTAAGGATATACTTGGAATGTTAATTTTCGCTTCCAAATAATGCTCGTTTCAACCCTTTTATATTAAAGGCAGTGAAAGAGTTGTTGGAAAACTTCTCTAGAAAACACAAATATTTAACCAAAGCTCCAGTTTCGAGCTTGTTATGCTCTCGTCGAAGCACACCAACAGGTTCCAAGGTGATTCAAATGCGAGGCAAGATGTAGATCTTTAATAGCGCGTGGCTCCCTCTCTTGGAAGTCATACAAAGCAAAAGAAAAAGAATATACCTATAATATTCTTAGTAGGTTCTAGACAGAGCATTATTGTTTAATTGTACAATTAGGATTTTCGAGTAAGTACTTTAGATAATTAGGTGAACAATATGAAAATATTCTTATCATGGGTACCTACCTACATAAACTTCTCAGCACAACTTGGTAGGTATATTCTTAATACTTGATAGAGATATTGGGTGGTATGAATAAAAACGAAGTACTTGCTACTACTACAAGTATTAGTATATTCTACGAAGTATCTACTTCAAAAAGAAGCATTCTCTAATTTCCGCTGGTTTGAAAATGTAGTAGGTATCTACTTCGTTTTAAAGTAAATACTACGGAGAATCTACTAATACTTGAAGTAGTAGTAAATACTTCGTTTTTATTCATACCACCCATTAGCTTAAAGAACATTTTTAAGGGGAAGGTATATTATAATAATGTTCGTATGAGAATATTCAAATAATGTTATATAAAGTAGGTTTTTAGCACAATCTTTAAGGTAGGTGCATAGAAGCAACTTTTCTAGTACATAAATAGAACGTTCAAAAATGAATATTTCAATCGAAACATTCTTAGAATATTCATTAAACATTCCTAAAAGAACATTCCAAAAAGCACTTTGAGGGAATGTTCTGAGAATATGATTGTTCTTTCACTGTTACGTGGGAAAGTGCATGCCTATGTAGCTTATTCAAACTTATGTCCATTTTATAATTAAATCCATAGGTTTTTTCAATGCAGAAAATTCCTAAATTTATCACCGGTAGAACGTCTGAATGAAGCCAGACAATTTAAATTATGCCTCATATGTTTATTGCCAAACCATAGAGCTGCAAATTGTTCATGGCCCAGTAAGTGCAAAACTTGTAGTAGAGCACACAACACATTATTACATTTGAACCCAAGCAGAAATCAGAACACTCAAAATGTGAAATTCGAATCAAACAATACACTCAGTACTAATGAACAGAATAATTCAAATACACCCAACACAAATTCTCAAAATCAAACACGGACACTGCACGTACAATCACAAAACACATTCCCACTGTTGTCTCATGATCGATTCACCAACTCAAATTCATCATCAACTAATATGCAAAACGAAAATTCAACAAATTCTGATTCTAAATTAGTGTCTTTAAATTCATGCCATAGGAATGATGTTACTTGTTTATTAGCTACAGCTAATGTTATAATTCTTGATACTGATAACAAACCTCATGTTGCTCGAGCTCTTTTAGACCCAGGTTCAATGGCAAATTTCATAACCAGTGAGTTGTGTCATAAATTAAACCTTCAAACACAGAGTATAGACTAAAGGTGTTTTTTCTCGACCCCAACAGTTCGAAATGTATTTGAAATCTTTTTTGAACCTATTTAAAAATGACGTCATTACTTTCATTCGAGAAAAAATGAGGTTTTTAAACCAGAATTTAACCATACATACCTAACCTAGGATTTTTGTTTGTTTTTTTTTTCTGGTAATTAGCCATAGCTCTAATAGCCTATTTTCTATTTCTCAAAAAATTTAAGAGTGTTCTATTCATCATTCTATAACCTGCTACAAAAGACACAACACAAATATAAACATAAACAACAAACTGTCAACTTTCTTAAACTATTGCGCATGCGTTTGTTTTTGAACCGACGCGAAATCTCGTTTCAAAATATTTTCAAACAGTTTTGTTATGACGTCATTGGTTCAACGCGAAAATGTAATATTTTGAATTAGGTTCAACCTGGTTCAACCAATTTAAGCGAGAAAAAACACCTTATATCACAATTGAAAGTGAAGTTGACAGTTCGCGTTGACATTTATAGTAAACTTTTTCTTTAGGTTGTCAGGCGTTAGCGCTTCGATTTCGTCAGCTGGGAAAACGACAAGGTCGTATTTAGAAAAGTGATATACATTTCAGGATAAAAATTTATTTTCAATTTCTTTAAAGGAAGTTAAGTTATTAAAATCCAAAAATCCTAAAATTAGAGTCCAAAGTAACGCAAAATAAGAGTAAACACTCAAATCCATACTAAAACCAGGTTTGAAACGCAACACCGAAACACAAAGGCACAGAACACTACATAAAAAACCAAAAAACCGATTGCGATAATAACAAATAAAAAAATAATGCAGAAAACGGCAAAAAACTGAAAGATTTCACACAAAAATTCGAAATTCAAAATTCAAAGACCCGAATCTGTTATTTTTATTTGTCAAATCAAAATGTCATGTATCATTATTTGATAGTTGTCAGAAAAAGGGACAGATCTGGGGATTTTATTTATTTTCAACTGGTGAAAATAACGGTCAAAATTCAAACTCTCTCGTGAATATGACTATATCAATATGTCAATTCATGGCGTCAGTGCAACAGTACCTTGTTCTAACAGAATGACTCTGGGAACCAGAAAATCTTTGTATAATTCATTTCAAACAAATCTTAAATTTTATCTTTTAAATAAAATCACAGGAGAGCTTCCTATATCATACATAGATCCAATACATTTTATAATTCCAGAAGGTTTAAAATTGGCAGATGAAAACTATTACAAGCCAGGCAACACTGACACGTTGTTGAGAGTGGATATTTATTATGAATTAATGTGTGAAAACAAGATGAAATTAGGAGCAACGCAGCCCTATTTGATTGAAACAAAGCTTGGATGGATAATCACAGGAATATATGAATTTTCTAAAATCCACAATCACAAACCTAAATTAAGGACAGATGCCGTTTACACACACACAACAGCACTTCATTCACATTCAGAAATTGTCGACACAGACATATATGCTCAAATGGAAAGATTCTGGAAAATTGAAGAGCCACCATTCACAAGAAAATTTACTCATGTAGGAATGCGAACATTTGTTCAAGAGCACTACAAAACGTGCTAATGGACATTTTTCAGTTACATTACCTGTGAAAGAAAGCATAAATGAACTCGGAGAAAACAAAGACGCGTTTTTATAATCTCGAAAGAAAATTGCAAAATAACTTGGAAACCAGAAAACTTTATACAGAATTTATGGATATTTATGAAAAACAAGGACATATGAGTCCAATTCCAGAACAAGAACTTTTAGGCAAAAATTTGATTTATTATCTACCCCATCACCCAGTTATCAAGGATACTAGCACCACATGTAAGTTGAGAGTAGTATTCGATGCCAGTTGTAAAACTAATACAGGTGTGAGTCTTGATGACAAATTGAAAATAGGTCCGATAATACAGGATGACCAATATTCAATTTTAATACGTTTTCGCAAACATAATTATGTCTTGGGTGCTGATGTTGCTAAAATGTACAGGATGGTTTGGTTAGATACAGCACAACGTGACTTGCAAAGAATCGTTTGGAGGTCATCACTGCAACAAGAATTGCAAAATTTTCGCCTAAACACTATCACATATGGTACTGCGTCAGCTAGTTTTTGGGCCATTAGATGCTTACATCAAGCAGCAATAGATTTTGAACACAAATATCCAGAATCTAGTCATTCAATCATACAAGATTTTTATGTTGATGATTATTTATCAGGTTCAGAAACTTGTGAAGGAGCGTTAAAGTTGAAAAAAGAAGTTTCAGAAATTTTATCACATTCAGGTTTTATCCTAAGAAAATGGACATCAAATGAAAAAACAATATTTGGTGAATCAGAAGAAAATATTGAAAATATTGATCACTAGATAACAGAAGATACAGAAACAAAAACTTTAGGTGTTTTATGGCAAGTAGATAAAGACATTAACCCAAACATCAAGCCTACAAAGCGTAATATTTTATCAGTGATCAGTAGAATTTTTGACCCTTTTGGATTGATAGGTCCAGTTATTGTGCAAGCAAAAATCCTATTGCAAAGGATTTGGACTGAAAAATTGGATTGGGACGACACAATTTCATTCGAGCTGCAATCAGCCTGGAACGAATTACAATCACAACTACCAGCTTTACAATAATTACGAATTCCAAGACATGTCATGATATTTCAAAGAACAGTTATTAATTTGCATGGTTTTTGTGATGCTTCAGAGCAAGCATATGGTGCCTGTATTTATGTATCCTCGATGGATGCCAGAGGCAACACAGCAACTAAGCTTCTTTGCGCCAAATCCAAGGTAGCTCCATTAAAAAGTGTGTCTTTGCCCAGACTTGAGTTGTGTGGTGCATTATTGTTAGCAAAATTGGTTAGCAAAACCCTAGAAGCATTACGCACAAACATTAATAACATTTTTTATTGGTCAAATTCGATAATAGTACTTTCTTGGATAGCTACAGAACCCGCACAATTGAACACTTTTGTGGACAATAGAATAACGGAGATACAGCAGTTGACTGATCAAAAGCAATGGTCACATGTTTCCAGCTCAGATAATCCCGCTGATATCATTTCCAGGGGCTACAATCCTATAAGACGCACGGAATCAACATTGTGGTGGCACGGTCCAGATTGGCTTGGAAAATCTTCAGAACATTGGCCAGCATCAATCAATACAGAAAACATAGATATACAAGAAAAACGTTCAGTTAAAACACATTTATTGATAACATTGATCTTTGACAAATTATTTACGCGATAGTCGATACTCATCCCTTAGAAAACTTCAAAGAATAATGGCATATTGCTTCAGATTTGTGAATAATTCAAAGGTTAATTCTGATAAAGTAACGGGCACACTTACAGTTGAAGAGCTCAATTTGTCTTTCGAATATTTAATAAAACAATCTCAGTTGCAAGAATTCTCTACAGATATAAATTGTTTAAAACAAAACAAATCTCTACCTAAATCAAGCAAATTGGTTTCCTTATGTCCATTTTTTGACAATAAGGGTATTTTGCGTTTGGGTGGTAGAATAAGTAAAGCACATTCACAATATGACAAAAAATTTCCAATTTTACTTTCAGGTAAACATCCTTTCACAGAACTTTTAATTAAACACGAGCATTTGAGAAATTTGCACATGGGCACGCAAGCTTTGTTGGCAAACATTCGTTCCAATTTTTGGCCACTTTCAGATAGAAATGCTGTCAAGAGAGTTTTGCGTAAGTGCTTAGTGTGTTTTCCAAACAAACCCCGAAATATTACCACACTTATGGGAGATTTGCCTGAATCCAGAGTTGTAGTTTCAAAACCTTTTTACAACACTGGCATAGACTATGCTGGTCCTTTTCATATTAAGGTTTCCAATCTACGTAATTGCAGAATCATGAAATCATATTTGTGTATTTTTGTGTGTATGGCATCAAAGGCTGTACATTTAGAGGTAGTTCCAGATTTGTCCATAGATGCATTTTTGAATTGTTTGAAAAGATTCTTTTCTCGCCGGGGTAAAAGTAAACATTTATTTTCAGATACCGGGAGTAATTTTGTTGGGGCGAACAGGAAAATTCAAGCTTTAACTGACATGTTAAAGTTAAACGTTAATAGTTTGCATAACAATTTGTCTCATGACGGTATCACTTGGCATTTCATTCCTCCTTACTCAGCTCATTTTGGAGGACTTTGGGAATCGTGCGTTAAATCTGCCAAATATCATCTGAGAAGAGTTATTGGCGAGGTAAAGTTAACTTTCGAGGAGCTTTATACTATAGTTACTCAAGTGGAAGCCTGCATGAATTCTCGACCCATTTCTTGTTTATCCGATGATCCCACTGATCTCAACCCCTTAAGGGAGGATTTTCATGCATCCGTTTTTCCGTCGAAATATGTCCGAAAAGTCTTCTATTTTGACATATTTATATACGATTATGTCAGAATAGAATGTTAAACGGACATATTTCGTCGGAAAAACGGATGCATGAAAATCCTCCCTAACTCCTAGCCATTTTCTCATTGGTGGCCCAATTGTTGCTCTACCTCAAGAGGATCTTCGAGATACTTCTGCAAATCGATTAAGCAGGTATCAAATGTTAACCCAGATAATTCAGCATTATTGGAGCAGATGGTCTGCTGAATATTTGCCTAGCCTAAATCCAAGATCCAAATGGTGGAAGGACAAGTCCCATCTATTGGAAGAAGGCACCATGGTCCTACTCAAAGATGACAACCTTCCTCCGATGAAATGGTCCTTGGGAAAAATAATGAATATATATAAAATCAAAGTTGCAAGCAAAACTCTAAGCAAAATAATTTAAAATACGCATAAAAACATATTCAAAACAAACTTGCTTGGCCGCCACGCCATATTGAATTTTCCGCTTTGACAGATGGATTGAATAGCCTAATGTGGTGCGCGTAGTGACAATTCGAACTTCATCGGGTCTCACAAGGCGTGCTGTCAATAAGCTAGCGCTGTTGCCAATGGATCAATCATGATGAAATTTCGAAAGTTAGTCAATTTGAACTATCCAAGATGCTGTCAAACTTGAATTAAAATGGCCGCCAAGAGGCACACAAACCCTTTTTTTATGTGTCATTCAATGTGTCATGAAATTTTTTTCAAAAAAATAGTGCTCATTGTTCATTTGCGTTTTGATACTCGTTGTTTTTACTCGTATTTTTTTAATGTTAGAAATAGAACAGATCCCTAGGGCACTCCTGCAGTCATATCCAACCCCTCTGAAGTACTGCACCCCTAGAAGCAGTACACAATCGAAAGCTTTTTTCAGGTCACAAAATCTATCGCGGCCACTTCTTCGTCATTTATCTTCTAATACAGCTCATCCAGGAGATGAATAGATGAAAAAATATGGTATCATCAGTGTTTTTTGACTGCTGAAACAGAGACAGAGAAAGCAATTTATGTCTATCAAGGAAGCTCACCATCCACCTTAATTAGCCACTCTACAATTTTAGTCAAAGTTGGCAGTAAGAATATTGGCCGGTAATAAGATGGTAAATCCTTATCACCCCCCTATTAAACAAAGGTACCTACTACCAAAGAATATTATAGTTAACACTTATAGAAAACCCACTCTTATGGGCGACGGCAGGCCGCTAGAGGCGCTGCTCCGGAGTTAAAAATTGAAATAATTTATAATCGCGCTAGCTTTCCGGCAAATAAATTTTAACAGCGTTGCGCGCTTTTCATCTCGGCATTTATTATTTTCTGTGATTTTACCTTGTAAGATGATAGACTAACTGGCGCGGCGGTTTTAGAATATTATTTTTTACATCATTAGATGATATGCTCGATAATATGTGAAAAAAAAGCAAAAGTTACAATAAATCATATAATAGACATTCACAAAATAATACAGTTGCTATACTAAATACCTAGTTGCTACGTCTAATTTGCTGTATTTAGGAAATAAAATCGGTCTTCTAAATAGGTAATGTAATTTAATATATAAAAAAAACAAATATCTATTTTGATTAATATTAGGTAGGTAGGTACTTAAATATACATAAAACAGAAAATATATAAACTAATGTCCATTTATCCAAATTGGAACAAAATTATGCTGTAATCTTCTTAACACTATTTATTAATAACAAATGGGCAAATAACAAACAAAGTTATTTTCTAAATTAAACACAACATCTCAAAGTTTTAACAAATAAAAATTTTGTTAATAAAGATAGGGAATGTTGAGTGGAGTCATTTTTTTTTGTCTGGCATTTTCAGGATGTGGCTCGTTAATAGATGAGAATATGGGTGTTATAATGCCAGCCTCCTGTTCGAAAATTTTTCGAATTTACATGAAAATCAAATTCTTTTAAGATCTTAAATTGTCTGGCGTTTGAATAGAAGATTGACATTGAAAAATAAATCACAAATAAAAAATGCCTGACGGTTTTCAATGTTCGAAAAAGTCAGGCATAGGGGTCAAATTGCAAGAAAAAAGAAAAAGTTCCACATTTTCTTTCTGTCTGGCAATCGAGAGAATGAAATATTTTATCATGAAAATAACGCTGAAAAACTGCCAGACACTAATTCCAGTTCGAAATCGAGTTTCCCGCGGAAAATTGTTTGGAACATTCGAAAAATTTTGATATTTCTGTAAGAAACTGAAGTTCGAACTGCGATTATCGACTGGCAATTTTTCAGCGATATTTTCAAGACAAAACCTTCCATTTTCTCGATTGCACAAAAAAAAAAAATATGGAATGTTTCACTTTTTTCTTGCAAGTTGACCTTCATCCCCCATCTATTCGAACATTGAAAACCGTCTGGCATTTTTCATTGTTGAATTATTTCCCAATGTCAATCTTCTATTCAAATGCCAGACAATTCAAGATTATCAAAAAACAAAAAGTTTCATGTAAACGAAAATTGATTTTTTGAATTTCCGAACAGGAGGGAGATATTGAAACCATCCATCATCAGCGCGGTCACCGTCGTTCGTGCAAACGCTGTTGCGTGCGAAAAAGTAAAACTTTCTGCACTTGTTAGGTAAATAACTATTTTCTATGAGCGTGCGGAAAAGTGTACTTATTTTTAGGTATACAGGTACTTACAGGTAAACCGGTATACTACAAAAAAATATCTTAAATTGATAAATATGTAGATAAAAATATTATCTTTCATCTCGTAGAAAAAATAGTGTTCCTAATTCGTGCGGAAAGTCTCTTTTCCGCACTTGATCGCTTGCCGACCGACGCGCAGTCGCGTGGGGAAAAGCGGTACTTTCCGCAGTAGTTAGGAAATATACTATTTTAACTTAGAATAGAGTTTATTCAGTTGTAGTGTTTTATTCAGTTATCTGAAAATATATAAATACATTTCTCCTGGAATGATTTTTCACTGGAAAATTTTGAAATTTTCCTCTAATGAGCTCCTCACTTTCCTCTTTCTCCTGTAGAAATTTCAAAATTTTCCCGTTGCCAGTTTTCCAGAAAAAAATTAAAATGTAAGAGGGTGAATTTTTCTCAATTTTGGCAATTTTGCCTTAATAAGTCAATTGTCTTTGAATTTTTCCTGGAATGATTTTTCACTGGAAAATTTTGAAAGTTCCCTCTAATAAGCTCCTCACTTTTCTCTTTTTCCTGGAAAATTTTCCCTTTGCCAGTTTTCCAGAAAAAAATTAAAATGTAAGAAGGTAAATTTTCCTTAACTTTTCTTAAATAAATCAATTTTCCAGAATTATTTCTCGAGTGATTTTTCACTAGAAAATTTTAAAAATTTGCTATAATGAACTCCTCGCTTTCCTCTTTTTTCTGGAAAATTTTCACAATTTTTCTTTTGCCAGTTTTCTAGAAAAAAACTAAAAAGATTGGAAATGAATTTTACTTAAGATAGTCAATTTTCCAGAATTTTTCCTGGAATGATTTTCCACTGGAAAATTTTGAAATTTGCCTATAATAAGCTCCTCATTTTCGTCTTTCTCCTGGAAAAATATCACAATTTTTTCTCTGCCAATTTTCCAGAAAAGAATTGTAATGTAAAAGAATGAATTTTGCTTAAAAAAGTCAGTTTTCCTGAATTTTTCCTGGAGTGAATTTTCACTGGAAAATTTTGAAATTTTGCTATAATGAAATCCTCACTTTCCTTTTTTTTCTGAAAAAATTTCACAATTTTCCTTTTGCCAGTTTTCTAAAAAAAAAATAAAATCCAAGAAAATGAATTTTGCCTAAAAAAAATCTATTTTCCAGAATTTTTCCTGGAATGATTTTTCATTGGAAAATTTTGAAATTATCCTATAATAGGCTCCTCACTTTCGTCTTTCTCCTGGAAAAATTGCACAATTTTTCCGTTGCCAGTTTTCCAGAAACAAATTAAAATGTAAGACGGTGAATTTTCCTCAATTTTGCCTTAATGAGTCAATTGTCTTTGAATTTTTCCTGGAATGATTTTTCACTGGAAAATTTTGAAAGTTCCCTCTAATAAGCTCCTCACTTTTCTCTTTTTCCTGGAAAATTTTCAAAAATTTTCCCTTTGCCAGTTTTCCAGAAAAAAAATAAAATGTAAGAAGGTAAATTTTCCTTAATTTTGCTTAAATAAGTCAATTTTCCAGAATTATTTCTCGAGTGATTTTTCACTAGAAAATTTTAAAAATTTGCTATAATGAACTCCTCGCTTTCCTCTTTTTTCTGGAAAATTTTCACAATTTTTCTTTTGCCAGTTTTCTAGAAAAAAAATAAAAAGAATGAAAATTAATTTTACTTAAGATAGTCAATTTTCCAGAATTTTTCCTGGAATGATTTTCCACTGGAAAATTTTTAAATTTGCCTATAATAAGCTCCTCATTTTGGTCTTTCTCCTGGAAAAATATCACAATTTTTTCTCTGCCAATTTTCCAGAAAAGAATTGTAATGTAAAAGAATGAATTTTGCTTAAAAAAGTCAGTTTTCCTGAATTTTTCCTGGAGTGAATTTTCACTGGAAAATTTTGAAATTTTGCTATAATGAAATCCTCACTTTCCTTTTTTTTTCTGAAAAAATTTCACAATTTTCCTTTTGCCAGTTTTCTAAGAAAAAAATAAAATCCAAGAAAATGAATTTTGCCTAAAAAAATCTATTTTCCAGAATTTTTCCTGGAATGATTTTTCATTGGAAAATTTTGAAATTATCCTATAATAGGCTCCTCACTTTCGTCTTTCTCCTGGAAAAATTGCACAATTTTTCCGTTGCCAGTTTTCCAGAAACAAATTAAAATGTAAGAGGGTCAATTTTCCTCAATTTTGCCTTAATGAGTCAATTGTCTTTGAATTTTTCCTGGAATGATTTTTCACTGGAAAATTTTGAAAGTTCCCTCTAATAAGCTCCTCACTTTTCTCTTTTTCCTGGAAAATTTTCAAAATTTTCCCTTTGCCAGTTTTCCAGAAAAAAAAAATAAAATTAAGAAGGTAAATTTTCCTTAATTTTACTTAAATAAGTCAATTTTCAAGAATTTTTCCTCGATTGATTTTTCACTAGAAATTTTCAAAAATTCGCTATAATGAACTCCTCGCTTTCCTCTTTTTTCTTAAAAATTTTCACAATTTTCCTTTTGCCAGTTTCCTAGGAAAAAACTAAAAAGAATGAAAATGAATTTTACTTAAGAAAGTCAATTTTCCAGAATTTTTCCTGGAATGATTTTCCACTAGAAAATTTTGAAATTTTCCTATAATAAGCTCCTCATTTTCGTCTTTCTCCTGGAAAAGTATCACAATTTTTACTCTGCCAATTTTCCAGAAAATAATTGTAATGTAAAAGAATGAATTTTGCTCAAAAAAGTCAGTTTTCCTAAATTTTTCCTGGAGTGATTTTTCACTGGAAAATTTTGAAATTTTGCTATAATGAAATCCTCACTTTCCTCTTTTTTTCTGAAAAAATTTCACAATTTTCCTTTTGCCAGTTTTCTAGGAAAAAAATAAAATGTAAGAAAATTAATTTTGCTTAAAAAAATCTATTTTCCAGAATTTTTCCTGGAATGATTTTCCATTGGAAAATTTTGAAATTTTCCCATAATAAGCTCCTCACTTTAGTCTTTTTCCTCGAAAAATTGCACAATTTTTACTTGGCCAGTTTTCCAGAAAAAAATTGAAAAACTATGATATTTCTGTAAGAAACTCGAGTTCGAACTGCGATTATCGTCTAGCAATTTTTCAGCGATATTTTCAAAACAAAATCTTCCATTTTTTTCCCGCATATCGTGCTTTTTCACATCAGCGCGGTCACCATTTTAAAGTTATTATACATATTTATATGGACATATGGCAACGCCGACTAGCCATCAACTGGAGCCCCGTTGATTACGGCGAGCCTACCTCTCCGATGGAGCCCGGCTCGAAAAGTCTGGCTCCATTCAGGGGTCAAAAAATATACATGGAATAGGTTTTCTATAAGTGTTAACTATAATATTCTTTGCTACTACCCAAGATTGCTTCAAAAATGAGGGAAAACTTCCGGTAAGAAAAGAATTAATAATGGAATCTGCCAACACATCAACAGCCCAACTGAGATATCGTCCCATCCAGAAGATTTCCTATTTTTGATACTCAGTTTCTGAGCAATCGTACAGTAGTATGAATTAATATTATCTGCTTTCAAATTGGAAGCACATATGTATATTTCTTTTTTTTTTTTTTCGCGTGAGTCGTTACTCTTTTTGTTTATTGGATGCGGATGCCCAACCTATCATTGTAATAAATCTTCCTTGCCTGTTTCATCTTCTTTCTGTAGATGCTCCTGTATCCATTATTTAAAGTAGGTCATAAAAAATATATTATCAATATCAAGAGCAAACTTTCTTAAGGAATGAAGACACCTAAATTTTCTAGAAGCAATTCTTAAACCTTTTGTGATACAAGGCTTTTTCTTTTTCGATTTTAACTTGGCTAACGGAAATGCACGGTTAAAGATTTCAATATTTTCACAATGAAATGAATGCAGAGCATTTACCTTTAGCAAAATCGTTCTTCAATCAAATCTAGAGCAAACTTGTGAAAAAACAATACAAATCAAAGCACAACACTGGACGGTGGAGTTATAGTCAACCATCCAAGGACCTTTTTTTTCAGTTATACATGTAAACCCCATACTTTGTGAGTGGCTTGCTTACATCAAGTCCTACAACTTTTCCTCTACGACTTTTCTCGGAAATGGCACGTATGCGCGCAGGCGACTCGCAAACATGTCGATCTGACGTAGCTATGTTTCCTGATACATGTAGGTAAATCTAATTTTACGAATACTGTTTGATTTTTATGTCTAAATCACGGAAATCAACTTGGCCGACAAAAATAATGGCAAATTGGGGGAGTCCGCTTTGAAATGTACTTCCGACGTCATAACTTAGGTATACCTAATACGTTGTGAGTTGTGACGTCGCACATGCTCAGTTTATCTATATATAAAAAACTTAATATTTGTATAACTTCCGGAATAATCATATTTGGGTGAAATTAAAAAAAAGTAACAATCTTTTTTTGATTTCCTACAGTTTGCACGCACGCACGCACGCACGCACGCACGCACGCACGCACGCACGCACGCACGCACGCACGCACGCACGCACGCACGCACGCACGCACGCACGCACGCACGCACGCACGCACGCACGCACGCACGCACGCACGCACGCACGCACGCACGCACGCACGCACGCACGCACGCACGCACGCACGCACGCACGCACGCACGCACGCACGCACGCACGCACGCACGCACGCACGCACGCACGCACGCACGCACGCACGCACGCACGCACGCACGCACGCACGCACGCACGCACGCACGCACGCACGCACGCACGCACGCACGCACGCACGCACGCACGCACGCACGCACGCACGCACGCACGCACGCACGCACGCACGCACGCACGCACGCACGCACGCACGCACGCACGCACGCACGCACGCACGCACGCACGCACGCACGCACGCACGCACGCACGCACGCACGCACGCACGCACGCACGCACGCACGCACGCACGCACGCACGCACGCACGCACGCACGCACGCACGCACGCACGCACGCACGCACGCACGCACGCACGCACGCACGCACGCACGCACGCACGCACGCACGCACGCACGCACGCACGCACGCACGCACGCACGCACGCACGCACGCACGCACGCACGCACGCACGCACGCACGCACGCACGCACGCACGCACGCACGCACGCACGCACGCACGCACGCACGCACGCACGCACGCACGCACGCACGCACGCACGCACGCACGCACGCACGCACGCACGCACGCACGCACGCACGCACGCACGCACGCACGCACGCACGCACGCACGCACGCACGCACGCACGCACGCACGCACGCACGCACGCACGCACGCACGCACGCACGCACGCACGCACGCACGCACGCACGCACGCACGCACGCACGCACGCACGCACGCACGCACGCACGCACGCACGCACGCACGCACGCACGCACGCACGCACGCACGAACGCACGCACGCACGCACGCACGGACGCACGCACGCGAGCACGCACGCACGCACGCACGCACGCACGCACGCACGCACGCACGCACGCACGCACGCACGCACGCACGCACGCACGCACGCACGCACGCACGCACGCACGCACGCACGCACGCACGCACGCACGCACGCACGCACGCACGCACGCACGCACCCACGCATCCACGCACACACGCACCCACGCACACACGCACACACGCACACACGCACACCCACACACACGCACACACGCAAATTTGTGTGTGCGATACAAATTTATGCGAGTGTGGACCTGTTCGCCGCATACAGACCCACGGAAAAATTTTCGCGACATTCACCGCACGTGATCCGCGGCTTGTCGGTTTTTTTCAAGACATCAAAGAGATTTGCGGCGCAACATCGTTCTAGTGTGGACGCATTTTTTCGTGAACGAAACAAATAACCAAAAACAAGCAACGCGCACACTGAAATAAAATAGTCACACACGCGTTGAGCAAGAACGCACGGCGCACAACACAAATATTTATGTTGGTCAAGATGCCAAATTTGCGCCGCAAAAATGTGTGGCGAATCCCGAATTCAACGCAACACATTTATTTACTAATCTGGACGCGGCTTAACGTTGCGCACAGAAATGCGTGCGGAAAAGTTCTACTTTGCGCAAGCTCGTTGGAAAACCATCTTTCACATGTCACTTATTAGGGGGCTTTATTTGAAATTGATGCAACTTTGCGTACACGCAAATGACGTCATTTGGGATTGAAAATTGGTGCACGGCTTATTTGACATGTACTTTTTCAATCTAAACTGACGTCATTTGTGTCATATTTGCGTGTACGCAAAGTTGCATCAATTTCAAATAAACCCCCCCTGGGTGATTTTCAAAGTCAAGTGTTTCGGATACAGGTTCAAAACGGATCGATCCTCATACAGATATTTCCAAATAGCAATAACGTCACAGCAATACACTAATACACGCAATCCCTACAGAGGAGCAAGCTTTTATTGTATCTGAAATCTATTCATGCATTCTCTGATCATATCCTGAGAAACTAAGTATGAGGAGAAATGTCGGTTCTATCATTATATCATTATACCATTATCCAAAATATATTTTAACCAATTTTATGAGTAGTGATTTTTCACGACCAGCCGTCGAGTAGCCCACCGGGAAATTTCCCTGTCGCCTGTCCTGTCCCATCCGTCGCTGATCGATCAACCCCTTGCCAAACAACAGACGAAAACAAATACAATTCTAAATTCTATACAAAACTAAGAACAAACAGTAGATTTGATTGCTTAAACAGTAATTTTTAGTTAATTAATAACAAAAAAAAAAACTAAATAAACCAGTGTTCTTCAAGTTTTGTAGGCACTACACCTACCTAGGTCATAATTGAATAAAATAAATGAATTAACAAAACTAAAAACCTCGTTTTGATTATAATCGCTCTCGGAGCACTGCCGCAGAGATCTGTGACGTCACCGCCCAGACGGCCAGCGCTCTGGAAGCATTCGAGCTGTGCCACGCAGCATTGCTACCCACCTTTCAGTATTAGCATCAGTTGTCCCAGTCGGAGATCGATACCCCAAATCTAGCGAAACCACCGTCAGTGGAACCCTGTCTCAGATCGGAGACCCCTACAACCCAGCGCCAACCATTTTTGTCTCTGCCCCTTTGTCTTTTTTTTTCAATTTTATTTCTCTTGTTCATTTATACGTTTTGTCTTAGCCTAAATAAGTGTATCGTTTATCGTTTCGCCTTGTCTGGCGTTTTGTGTCTGTTGATCCGTTATTCATCTATATTGTCCGAGTCCGCAATGATGGCCTCTGCCCATTTGTTTGCTTTCTCGATTTGTCTCGTGTCCTCTTTGCCTCCCGTTCGCAGGGCTAGTACCAAGTCGCCGTATTCTCTTATTATGTTGTCCCGGGCTTTCTCGGGTTTCTCACAGTTGAGCCTTGCATGTGCAGCATCTTCCACCTCGTGAGGCTGGCATTCACATATGCTGTCCGTATCTCTGAGTATAAATCTATGGACGTAGTACTTCAAATTGCCGTGCCCTGTGACCATTTGCACCGCTTTGAATCCTAGGTTTAATCGGTCTAGGCCCACCTGTGCACAGTGCTGGTATAGCTCCCTTCCTGTCCGCCCCTGATCCCAAAGTTGCTGCCACCTGTCCATGATTCTTGCCTCTCTGGCCCTTCTTCGTGTTTTTTTACTGGTATGGTCATACCGTTCCCCATCCGGTCTCTCTCCCTCGGCTTCATTCCTGGCTCGCCTTGCCAGAATGTCTGCCTCCCTGTTCCCAACATTGCCGGCCGTGTGCCCCTTTCTCCAGCAGACGCTTAGGATGGTACCTCCATCCATCATGAGCTCAGCTTTTCGCAGGATGTGTGCGATAATTCTATCTTTAATAATTGTCTGGAGTATGTTGGTTGCCAGTTGTGCCCTGTCTGTGACCATGGTAAGTCGTCTGATGTTCCGATTCCTCGCTGCCTCGAGGCCCATTAACATTGCCAGCGCCTCCGCTCTGTCGATGCTCATGCCGTTGGGGCCTCTGATGGATTGTCTTACCTGGCCCTCTATGTAAATCCCTATGCCGACCCTCCCCTCTTGGTCTGTGCTGGCGTCCGTATGTATTTCGGTTGTCTCATCGTGATCTGTGAGCCGTCCTCTTGTTGTTGGCTTTTTCGCTCGCTGTATGTCGTCGGTGTGATTGGTCCAGTCTTGTCTGCGTTCTGCCGCTGTCAGCCAAAGAGGGAAAAGCCTGCCATGACTTGCAGGGCGCTATTTCATACGGTCGAATATGCGCCACAAATATTTAATAAGATAGGCCTTATTGCTGCGTCCTGGTGCCTTCTTCCGAGGGCGCTGTCTGCCTTCGCCCCCCAGATCTCGCCTGCGTAGAGCGCTGCGGGCTTTACAACCTTGTCTAGTATCTCTTTCATGACTTGCCTGTCGTAGCCCAATTTTCTTCTGATTGTGCCCATGATCTTCTTCGTGGCCTTACTGACCTTGACTCTCATCTGTCGCATGTGCTCCACGTAATTCATATGCTTGTCCAGAACAAGGCCGAGGCATTTGATGTTGTCCTTCAGCTGCACTACGCTTCCATCGATTCTTATTCTCGGCTCCCTTGTCTTCCTGGCTCCCGGCATGAACATGGTCTCCGTCTTAGAACTGTTGTATTCCAGGGCGCTGGTCTCCTCCCATGCATTGCAAACTGCCCACACGGCGTTCCATTTCGCCTCCAAGTTGTACAGGGATGACCCTGAGATGACGATAACTTGGTCGTCTGCGTAGGCCTGTATCTGTGCCAGGTTGTCGTAGTATCTTGTGAGTCGTTCTTCATTTGCATCATTTAGGGTCCTGAACCATCCCTGCATAACGACCAGCCATAGTGTTGGTCCCAGGCTCGATCCTTGTGGAAATCCCCTTGTCATTTGCCTTTCCACTGTCCCCGCTGTGATAGTCCGTTCTACTAGGAAGTTCTCGCAGATTTTCCTAAGGTTTGCCGGCGGCCGCGCTTTCTCCAGCTCGGAGCTTATGTATGGGCTCCATGCCGAGTTAAATGCATTCCTCAGGTCCAGGCCAATGATAAGTTGATGGGCCCCTTGGTCCTTGTTCCTCTGTAAGGTCTTGGTTAGCTTATCTAGGGCCTCCACTGTGCCAGTGCCATCCCTGAAACCATATTGTCTGCTGTCAATGTTATGTGTCCTCTCTAGATGTAGTTGCAGTCTTTTGTTTATTGCTTTGTCAAGTATCTTTCCTAGAGTAGGTAGTAAGCTGATCGGTCTCGGTGTGCCGTCTTTCTTTGGTAGCCAGACAATATTGGCCTTCTTCCATACCTTCGGGAAGTATCCCATTGTGAAACAGCCCTTGTAAATGTCGCACAGTGTCCGTTGCGCCGCCCCGTATATGTATGTCATGGCTTCGTTTGGTATTTTGTCAGTGCTAGTGGCTTTGCCTTTGTCGAGGCCTACTATAATGTCCTCGATCTCTTGGTCATTTATGTCCTTGTCCTTTTCTTCCGAGTATTCCCTCTCCCTCACCCTCATGGCCCTCATCAAATGAATGTCCTTCTCCGGATCGTCGTCAGGAAAGTATTTGCTAATGATGTATTCGTTAGACTCTCTCTCGTTGTTCGTATGTGTGCCGTCGTCTCTCTTGATGTTTGTCTGCGCGTTGTTTCTTTTATTGCTGCCCAGCATTTTCCAGAGACGGTGCCAGGGGTCGTTTTTAGACATATTCTCCACGGTGGTCTGGATGGCCCTAACTTTTGCGTCCTGCACCGCTCGTTTGTATGTATGTCTTTGTGTCCTGTATTTTTGTGATTTTAATTGTAACGTGATTTGTCCTTGTTCTTCCTGCCACTCCCTTCTTAGTTTTCTGGTGTTCTGTCGCAGCTTTTGTAGATCCTCGTTCCACCAGTCTTGTTTGTTCGTTTACCTCTCTTTGCCTGATGAGTTTTTTACAGGTCTTGCTGCAGATCTCTTGTATTCTTGCGGCGCTATTCTCTAGGTCGTTTGTTGTTCGTAGCTCCCAGTTGTATTTTAATATATCCTCCCTGAAAATAGCGCCGAAAGCTTCCCAGTCTGTGTTCACGAAGTCGTACTCCCTCCTTTCTGATGTTCTGTTGGCGTTTTGTCTGTCGATTGTGTAAGTGATGTATTTGTGTCCGCTCAGACTTTCCTCTTCCAGGATTTTCCAGTCCTTAGTGGCTGTTCTTTTTGTGAGGGTGAGGTCGATGAAGCTTTGCCCCCTTGCTGTCTCAAAGGTCGGTCCTTGTCTCTCGTCATTTTCTATATTGTAACCGTTTGCAACTGCCCAGTCCATTGTTTGAGTGCCTCTTGCGTCTGTTGTTTGTCCGCCCCAGGCCTCGTGATGTGCGTTAAAGTCGCCGGCGAGGATGTGTGCTCCTTTTATGCTCCTGAGCTTGTCACTGTTTTGTGTAAGTCTGATGTTTTGGTTGCCTCCAGGTTCGTCGTATAATGAGGTTATGTATATTTCTTCGTCTTTTGGCTCAGTCATCTTGATTGTGGTCATGTTCTTGTTTGTCATTTCCTGACAGGTGTGTACCGACTTCATAGTTTTCTTCACCCATATGTGTGTCTTTGTGCCATCTATGCCGCCGTGAATGTTGTACGCATGGCTGTTGCATTTGTTGTAGGGCTCCTGTACGATGATTATATCTACATTCAGTTCCTTGGCGTTTCGCTCCATTACGTTTGTCGCCTCCCTTCCCTTGTCCACATTGATTTGAAGTATTCGTAGGCGCGTTGTATTATTTGTTGTCCCTGTAGTCCGTCAGTTGTCTCGTTTGCTCCTCTTTACGTTTATAGACCGGACACATTTTGTCCCTAGCCGTATGTTGTCTGTCGCGTTCATCAATTCCTGTTGCCTTGCAGTTGGGACAGTCGAGACGTGAGCTCTGGCATGCATCGCCCCTGTGGTTTTCGCCGCATTTGTGACACTTCTGTTGGTCTTTACAATGTTTGGCTATGTGGCCGAATCTGTGACAGTTGAAGCAGAGTGCCACGTTAACAACCTCTTCCGCATAGACCGTCACTAGGTCCAGGTAAACCCTTGTTTTCCTCATGAAAAACTTGAAAGTTTCCACGTCTGCTTCCACTATCAAGTTTTCTTTGAACGCATTTCGGCATTCGCGCCTGGCTACTATTTTCGCTCTCTGTTTCAATTTTCCCCTGTATATCTCCGAGACGTCTTCATTCTCGGCCTCTAATAGGTCCCAGACTTCCTCGTCTGTGTATCCTTTGGTGAGTCCCGTGAACATAAATTTTGGGACCGGTCTCTTCCCGTGGTTGACCACAAGAGGGCAGTTGGTCACAGCGAGTTTGTCAGCCACTGCCTTCCTTTGTGCCTCGTCTCTGTAATGAATGATCACCTTGCCCTTTTCGATCGGTATTATATTTTTGAAGGCCCCCTGTATGGTTCCTGCTGTTAATTTCTTAAATGTCTCTAGTACAGCTCTAGGGTCCTCCACGTTCGGCAGCGATATCACTGATTTGGGGTTGTTCGGCTTCTGCTCGGGGGTCGTCCACCCTTCGGTTCTTTTGTTCGTGGCTTGTGTAACGCCGGCGTAGGTCCTCTTCTTCTTTCTTCGTTCGATTAGTTGGTATCCGTCGTCCGTCTCTTCTCTCTCTGTTTGTCTTGTGTCTGTATCCGTCTCCCTGTGTAGTTTGTTCTGTTGTGGTTTTCTGAGTTGTTGGGGTCTGGTGTCTTTTTGTGCCGATGTGCTTGGAGCTTGCCTCAGCGTTTCCCATATTTCTTTAATTTGTCCGTTCAGTTTCTGTATCTCTGCACTTTGCTCTTTTATTATTATCGTTAGGTCCGGGTCTCTCATAAAGCGCTTCTGGATGACTGCTTTTTTGCCCATTTGATGTGTGGCCATAATCATAGCTTCCCCTAGTATGTCAAGTTGGGCTTTGACTTTTGTTTGATCCTCTACAGAATTGAATTTTGCCACCTGAGAACCGCGTCATTGCTCGAAGTATTTCCTGTTTTGCTATAGAGAACTTTTCTAGTATCCCGAGGTTCTCCTTTTCCCTGTCTGGGTCGATTCCTCCCATTAATTCCTCTTCGCCGGCCTGTATACCTATAACTCCGCCTTGTGCTTTCTCCCTTATCGCTGCTATGGCTTCTGCTCGTACCTGACTCCTTGCGTCCCTTTCCCTCCTTCTTTTATCTTTGTGGGCATCTTCACGAGTAGGTATGTATCCTGTTTGTCCGTTGCTAGGTGCGTCCCCTCGTTTCCGGGTGTATAGTAGGCCCTTCTCCTTTTCACCTTGTTGCCCGGTGGCGTTTGTGTGTCCGGAGGCGTTCTATTTAAGGCTAGGACTTAAGGGATTCCACCTTGACTGATTGCCAGCGTTTCTAACCTCTGGATTTCCTGTTCGCTATCCTCGCTTTGAGGCATTTCTACCGTTTTTTCCCTGTTTGCCCTGATTTTGGCGTTTTAGGCTTGTTTTATCACCTTTCCAGATTTTTCCAGAATTTGTAAAAATCTGGAAAATGTTCTTTTGCTCGTTTCTGACCTTTCCAGAATTTTTCCAGAATTTTCCAGATTTTTTCCAGCCTTTCCAGACCTTTCCAGCCCTTTCCAGAACATTTCCAGACATTTTCCAGAATTTTTCCAGCCTTTCCAGACTTATTCTGGACGTTTTCCGACGTTTTCCAGACTTTTCCAGATTTTCCAGGACTTTTTCCAGACCTTTCCAGAATTTTTCCAGAGTTTTTCCAGCCTTTCCAGACTTATTCTGGACGTTTTCCGACGTTTTCCAGCTTTTCCAGAATTTTCCAGAAATTTTCCAGAAACTTTCCAGACCTTTCCAGAGCTTTTCCAGGCTGCCCCCGGCTTGTTCCTGGCTCTGGAAGCAGTGAAGCCGAAAATGCCATGAGTCAATAAGAGCTGTTTTCTCGCGTTCACTTTCTTGAAACTGGTTCAAAACGCGTTTGAAATACAATCCATTTCATGTTTTCAAATCATTTTCTCGCGCCGAGAAGTTATAACGTCATTGTGAATAAACTGTTCTAAGCCAATTTTGAAAAATGTTTCAAAATTTTGATACGCGCGAAAACACCTATGAGTTCCGAGTTGGAGTGGAATCACAGCAGATTTTTGTCACGTGACCTTGGAATTGAAAGCAATTTCTAGGACGCGGTTAGAGCACGTTCGCCTTGCTAACTGTGTGTACTCGAAGTCGGCAACCGAAATTAAAAATTGCCCAAAAGTAAAGCCCAATTTATAAACTCACAGTCGAGATTTCGTTTGCGTTTGCGTTTGCGTCTATGGGATTTCTGATATTAGTGCAGCGAAATAGGGTGAAAATTGTTTCAATTTTTTTTTTGAGGTATAACCAGATTAAACCTTTATGATATCATTGATGCGTCATTGGACATACGGAATTGCCGACTTTTGACTTTTTTTAGCGGTACCGATTTTTTCTAGATCGAAAAATATGTAAAATTTGTGAAAATAATTGTTTTGTACTTTTTCACACATAACTCGCAATATTTCGGAAACTAATTGAGATAATTAAACAATTTTTTTTTAATCGATGGAGGAAACATGAGCGAACGTAACTAATTTGTAACTGCGTAACTAATTTGGTTTCCTCGAAATACATAGTTTTTTCTGCATATTATGAGGAAACTCGCACAGGAGGCGCGTCAAGGGAGAAGGGTAGCGTGGCCAGAGATGTATTCAACTTCAAGTACCGATAACTTGAACAGTAGCAAAGACAATACTACTACGTAGTAGTATTGTCCTTGACAGTAGGCATCGATCGTACTGCGGCTTTTTAAAAAAACTTTCTCGGAGCCTTAGCTTTAATTCATACGCAATAATATGGCAAAATTCCTTAAAACAAAAAAGTTTCTCGCTTACCGAAAAAAGTGCTGCAAAAAACTATCTGTCCGAGTTTCCTCCCAATATGCAGAAAAAATTATATATTTCGAGGAAACCGAATTAGCATAGTTACGTTCATCCACATTTTCTCCATCGATTAAAAAAAAATTGTTCAATTATCTCAATTAGTTTCCGAGATATTAATTGCGAGTTATGTGTAAAAAAGTACGAAACAATTATTTTCACAAATTTTACATATTTTTTGATTTAGAAATAATCGGTACCGTTAAAAAAAGTTGAAAACAGCCATTTCGGATGTCCAATGACGTATCTAATGATGTAATAAAGGTTTCATTTGGTTATACCTCAAAAAAATATTCATGAAGGAAGCGACTTTTTCCTACACTATTTTCACTTGGTAACGGCGTGCTAAACGCAAACGTTAACGCTCGACGTTCAGTTTATAAATTGGGCTTAAAAGACTCGTCCAAAATTAAATTTCTTATTCTACTAAAAACAGTACTTTTAGAAGTTAAAACACTGGAACAGTAGATCAAGGGTGCAAATAGTAGATCTACTGCTAAAACAGTGGATCTGGCAGCACTGATCTAATTCAAAAACAAAACTTTGTGCCTATTTTCGTTGTTTTGATTCTTCATTTTTCAAGGCAATAAAGCACTAAGACAGTACTTCTAGTCCGGGAGTTAACGACATATTTTATTGTACCATTTTCGCAAGCTTCATTCTTTTTGTATGTGCTATGCGTGTGGTATATGATACAAATATGAACGTCTGCCGGCGCACCCTCACGACAGGGGGTTACAGGAAGGTTACAATTACAGCAAAAAATTTACGAAAAAAACTTATAGCCGCACAAGCGAAACTTATTGTACGTATTGGTAGAAACAGAAAGCTTAGAAAATATCGTCTGCCACCTAAATTCCACGACAAAAGTCGTCTGCCACTCACAAAAATAAGCGCAAAAAAAATTTAAAAAAAAAATATACCCGCAAGGCTGAAATTAATTGGAATACTTCTTTTCATAGTAACAAAGACAAAAATAATAGTCTGCCACGAATAAGATACAACGAAGATCGTCTGCCAAGCCTATGAAGTTGGGTTCGGCATGCAGTGCCCGAGCACCACCGCTAGGACGCTGCATCTGTCTCTTATTCCTATCTATTTTTTATTTTTTTTTGTAAGACTAACCAGAATGAATTGTAAAAAGCTCATTATGGAGGGATTCATCGCGTACAGTCAAAATTGATGTTGAATAATATTGATGAAATTCGATGAAATTATTGAAAATGAAAATGAGCAACAGTTTTACTTTACAACAACAACTTTGTATTTTTTTGACACAGCCGTAAACTTCGAATAACAAGCTGAGTGGTATCTCTGATAGTCATTTACTTCTTGAGGTAATATAACGTAACTCAAATCTAAATTCTTCTCTTTACGGATTGAGAGAATATTTTCACTTATTTAATGTAGTGGTGCCGCGAGACAAGACTAGACGAGACTGGCCGAAACTCACTAGCAACACGCCACGTCATGCTTTGCCACACCACGCCATGTGACGAAAATGTATGCGTATATTCTTCCATTTATTTATATGTGCTTCGTACACACTTGCCATACGCGATACCTCGCCATGGCACGCCACGCCATCCGTCCATTTGCACACAAACTGTCCCACGTAAACACGTGTCACATGGCGTAGGGTGGCGTGGCGTGTTGCTACGCCACCCCACACCATGTGACATAGGTTCACGTGGGACAGTTTATGTGCAAATTTTTAACACGCCACGTGATGACACGCTCATTTTATTCTATACATTTTATTTAGAAAAATTTTCAATAGCTTTGAGTACCTTATGGAGTATAGAAGAAGTTCGTCTAGTGACTTAGAGTTTCTAGAAGAATGTGCTGTTGCGGCTCTGATTTTACAGAATAAAAAAAAGGAGATTCCGGGTGCAGAAAATAAACAGGAATCGAGAAAAAATGGTGCTTTTCATGTATTAATGATGGAGCTGGAGGCAGATCGTAATCGATACCATGTACTTCCGTATGAAGAGAGAACAATTTGATTATTTACATAATCTTGTGAAAGACAAGATTAAAAAGCAGGAATTCGTACTGCCGTACCTTTTTTATCAGAAATTCTTGCTGCATTTTTCTGTATTACTATTTGCGACGCGTCAGAATATGAATAAATACAGAAACAGATTGCGGCGGGGCTAGAGAAGCGGCCGGGGAATATCTACACGTACTACCAACACGCGTGGGCAGCATCTGAGGATTTGAAATCATCACACGTCGGATGGCGTGGCGTGCCATGGCGTGGTATCGCGTGAGACAAGTGTGTACGCGGCACATGTAAATAAATGGAAGAATATACGTATACATTTTCGTCACATCGTATGGTGTGGTATAGGATGGCGTGACGTGTTGCTAATGGGTTTCCGCCTTTAGGGTTAGTCTCGGTCTCGAGTACCAAAGTCTCGTCTCGTCTCGAGTGGTCTCGTCTGGTCTCGAGCTATACAGGGTGTCCAAAAAATAGCGTGAAAACTCTTCTTTACGTGATGGAGGACCCTACAAGGAACCCCAGAAAAATACTTTAAAAAATCTAGTGGTATATGTCAAAATTAAATTAAATACCCATGTAACTACCTGAAGAATTCGAAGGTGAATTTTCACATCTATCTCTTCATATTACCAAGAATAATGCTGTAGAAGGATTTTTTTAATTTAATTATTTTACTAGGGTTTCTCAAAGGGTCCTCTACTACGTGGAGAGTTTTTACGCTATTTTTCGGACACCCTGTATTTATGGTTTTTGTTTTTTTATTATAACGGAAGTCCAAACTGCCACAGTGAGAAAGCAATTAGTAAAAAATCACAGTAAAGAGTGACCCTGATATTTAATTTACTGATTTCATATTCAAATAGCCCAGAATAGTCAAATAATAAAGCTATGAAAGAAAAATTTTAACTGTAATCTCGAGACTCGAGACTACACGAGACTCTCGCCGAGTCTGTTCTCGTCTCGTCGACCAAAAGCCAGTCTCGTCTCGAAAAGTCGAGACGAGACAAGACGAGACGAAACCAGTCTCGAGTCTCGCGTCATCACTAATTTAAAGTATGAATTCCAAACTTTTGCAATTTTCCTGTTTTTTTTTTACAAAAAACACAGTGAGGCTTTACTCCAGACATTTCAAATTTGCACGCACTTTCCACAAGACTTTTATACCTCAATTTATGGAGACTCTGTGAGACCCTGCACTGACGCTACTGACAATTGAAAGTACTGCCAAAAAACAACTTCATAAATATTGCGCAATTAGTTTTTTTACAAAAATTCTATGATCCCCCATATGCCAAACCTAACTTCATAGGCTTGGCAGACGATCTTCGTTGTATCTTATTCGTGGCAGATTATTATTTTTGTGTTTATTAATATGAAAAGAAGTATTTCAATTAATTTCAGCCTTGCGGGTATAAATTTTTTTTATATTTTTTTTGCGCTCATTCTTGTGGATGGCAGACGACTTTTGTCGTGACATTTAGGTGGCAGACGATATTTTCTAAGCTTTTTATGTTTCCACCAATACGTACAAGAAGTTTCGCTTGTGCGGCTATAAGTTTTTTTCGTAAATTTTTTGCTGTAATTGTAACGTTCCTGTAACCCCCTGTCGTGAGGGTGCGCCGGCAGACGTTCATATTAATATCATATACTACACGCATAACACAAACAAAAAGAATGAAGCTTGCGGAAATGGTACAACGAAATATGTCGTTAACTCCCAGACTACAATGGCCGTTAGTTACATAAGGAAACAAAATTATGTAACATAGGTAATTTGTTTTCCCTTGCCCTCCAATTCCTCCAAAAGTCAAACCATCAGTAGCCAGCAGCATCAGCTTTCGACCAATCAGTTAGTCGATAGATGGTCACATGCTTTCCCAAGTTTCTCGCGTCATTCGCCATTGTTAAACTAGTCGTTTCGTTTCGTTTGCCATTTTGGTGCATCGTTGTGCATTATTCGCAGAATTATGGTGAGTTTTGGCTTGAAATATTTATTTAAAAAGAAGTGAAATAAAATATATCGTGTAGACCCAGCTCTCCCATATTATAATTTTTCACTTTTCCTACTAAATCGCTTGATAGCATAGATTTAATATCTACTAACGTGACAAGATAGGTAACGCCCTATCTAAAAGCATTGGAGCAAGGTGGCAAAAACATGTGTTAAGAATCTCTACGTATTCCTAAGAAATACGTAGAGGTATTTTATTAGAAGCAAAGGCTCCCATAAGCGTACCCATAAAAAAATCATTTCTTGAAATAGGTAGATATATATTTAATTCCAGAAAAAGGTAGTTTTAAAAATGATAAATTCGAGCACTTAAACTGAAAGCAAACTGGACTGTTTCCAAAAAAAAAATACATGAGCTGGGAGATGGGACCAAAACAATAGGTCTGTTTCTATAGAAATCACAAACTAGTCAGAGCGAATTTCATTTCATTCATTCTAAAATCAAAATTAATGATTTTTTTTACATACTTAAACCTATGAACGAGTACCTCGACAAGTACCCCTCAACCTGGACAGTACTCTAGAAGCGCTGGTGCTTGCAACAGCAGGAACAGTAGGGGCTTTAAAAATTTTAGCATCAGTTTTTGAAAATCTATAGTCTCCACTGCTAAAATGGCCTGCACAAACATACGTCCATTTGCTTACTGAGCTGGATTTTAAATTTAATGCTCCTAACCATGTTTTTTCCACATCATAAATTATCCGGAATACTAAAAAATAGCATTAAATAGAAATACAAAATTAAAATATGTACCTACCATGTTGTATTTTTGTGGCCTACATGCACCTCCAACACTGTTTTTTTTCCCCTTCAATCATGTCGATGTCATAAGTTTTGTTTACTAACGGGTGAAATGATAAACAATCCGCTGGTTTTCCCCTTTTCTGACACACTGCACACTTATTAGTCATTTTGAATCCTGAATAAGAAACTTGCACGAAATGTATGAACATATAAATGATAAATTTTTAAACAATTCCACTTTAAAGCAGTGAAACACCCAAAAAAGTCGATAAAATAAACACACAATAATATCGGGTCTTCAAAAAAAAAACAATCAAAGATTGCTTTGGTTACGAAAACGTACGTCGGATTATTGTTTCTTTATTGGCCAGAATTTTTGACATGACATTTTGACATTAAATCTCATTGACTGACATTGTCAAAATTAAAGAAAAATATTGCTAAGACGTACGTTTAAAAAACCATAGCAATCTTTGATTGTTTTTTTTTTTGAAGACCCGATATATATTGACATTTACGCAGGTACGACAATCGGTTGCTATTGGGAACCACCCAAACAATATACTCTGTTTAGCTAGACTTGTATAGTGTTCTTTTCGTTTACATATTGCCTTAGAGAGAGATGTCTAAAGATCCAAAATGTAAACGGATTTTTGGAAATCCTACTATAGAAAACCAGCGTAAACAAAGTAAGAGAGACAAAATCAAAATATTTGGAGAGAGATCTTTGTACTATATTTGGAAGTTGATTACTCATCTTGATAGTCATGATGTTAAATCGTGTGATAGTGGATTTTTGCAGGGTTATCTTTTGTTTTATAGCCGCCCACTTTATCGAAAGTTATTTTTTTTTTCAAACGATTTGTCACGAATATGCAAGACTTGATAAGTAGTTGAATACCTACTAACGTTCGATAGTTAAGCTTTCGTTTATTTTTAACAAAATTTCTTTTTTCATTTTATATACCTAATAGTCAACCATCCAAGGACCTTTTTTTTCAGTTATACATGTAAACCCCATACTTTGTGAGTGGCTTGCTTACATCAAGTCCTACAACTTTTCCTCTACGACTTTTCTCGGAAATGGCACGTATGCGCGCAGGCGACTCGCAAAAGTCGCAAACATGTCGATCTGACGTAGCTATGTTTCCTGATACATGTAGGTAAATCTAATTTTACGATTACTGTTTGATTTTTATGTCTAAATCACGGAAATCAACTTGGCCGACAAAAATAATGGCAAATTGGGGGAGTCCGATACCCCCAAAATGTCGATTTGACGTGGTTATGTTTCTTGATACATGAAAATCTAATTTCACGAATAATGTTTGATTTTTATTTCTAAATCACGGAAATCAACTTGGCCCACAAAAATAATGGCAAATTGGGGGAGTCCGATACCCCTAAAATGTTTGCGAGTCGCCTGCGCGCATACGTGCCATTTCCGAGAAAAGTCGTAGAGGAAAAGTTGTAGGACTTGATGTAAGCAAGCCACTCACAAAGTATGGGGTTTACATGTATAACTGAAAAAAAAGGTCCTTGGATGGTTGACTATAATAAGTATAGATATTGAGGAGTGGAGACAGTGGAGTGGGCCACCTTCACGTGTTGGAAATGTGGCAACTTATATTTTTTGACGCAGATACATGAATGCAACCGAGAATGAACAATATTTTGCAAGATTTTAGTCAGATTGTTAAATAAATTAATAAATAATTGATCACGTGACCGAAAACGCCCTCTCATTGGCTATTGGCCAAAGCCAAAGACATGCCAAAGCCGATATTCCATAATTCCATGCCTTTGTAGTTCATTGGCTTTTGTTGCCACATTTAAAAATGCGAAATTTAAATGCTCAAAGATTATACCTATCCTTTATTTTTTATAACGTAGTAAAGGACGAAAATAGTTGCTGGGTCTGGGTAGTGAGTTTTGTCATGTTTCACTAATGAGAAGTTTGGCATCCTCGTATTTTCGGGCAAGTGACGTCACCAAAGCTGCCGTTTCGGTACAATAGGCCCCTTGCATCAGTTTTTTTTATTGCTGATTCGTTAATCAATAAATCAACACGTGTTTTTTCTTTTTCTTGTAAGTCAAAAATTGACGGAGATACAACGCTTTGAAATGTACTTCTTTTTCATATCATATGACGTCACACAGGCTCAATATACCTATATATACAAAACTTAATATTTTACGTCCTAATGTACCATTTTTAAATCAAGTTTTGTTCAAATTTCGTTTTGCAATTAAATTTCAAGTAGAAAAAAAAAAAAAAATTACCTACATAAGAAAACAAAAGTATTAAAAAACCAAAATTAAGAAAAATGTCATAGCAGGGACGTAGCGAAGGCCTCTGGTTTGGGGGGGGGGGTGACATTCCTAATTTTCCCAACTTTTTTGAAACATAAAACAAATCATATATAGCATCGTACACGTGTGAAAAAGTGAAACTTTTTAAAAACTATTCCCTTCCTCATACAACTTTTAGATATAGCGCATGAGTCGAGGTATAAAGACGAAAGGCTACACAAAAGAAAAACGCGCATCTGTAGTGACGTCACAAGGGTAACGGCGCTTGACAATAATAGGCAATCCACTTTCTTTATAATCCTTGGTTTGTGTGAATCGTTCGTCGGCTGTCATTGTCATTGGCTGTCTTTCTCCGTCTGTCTACGTTATATCTTTCTTCTCTCTCGTCTCTCGTGTGCCGAAATTTGCCAAAACGTGTCGTTACGTTAACGTGACGCGTCTTTCAAAATACTTTACAAGAAGTTTCACTAAAGAAAAATCATGTGCAGGATTGTGCATGTGTTGGGAGGTGAAACTTTTTAAAAACTATACCCTCCCTCATACAGCTTTTAGACTTAGCGTATGAGTCGGGGTAAAGGCGAAAGGCCACACAAAAGGAAGATGCGCATCTATAGTGACGTCACAAGGGTATCTGCGCTTGACAACAATAGGCATTCCTCTTTGCTTATAAACCTTGGTTTGTGTCAATCGTTCCTCGTCTGTGATTGTCATTGGGTACATTCAGAGCCGCTTTCCAGTATGCACATTGGCGCGCTCTGGCGCGCTCCAGAGCACCTCGGGGGCGCCACGCACTAGATTTGTACCGTTCCAGTATCATGGCGTGGGACGCCTGTCTTAGTGTCAAATATGTCAAATTTTAATAGTAGATTATACCACGAGTCAATAATGATAGCTATTATTCCCGAGGATTATTACGAACTGAGCCGCGTTAGCGGCGAGGGAGTGACATTCCGAGGGAATAATAGCCATTATTGCGAGTAGTAAACTCTACTTTATTTACGACAAATTAATTTATTTGAGATTTTCAATGAACAAATTTCATCCGTCTCACAATTTTCAATACAAATCCACAAGCACTACACGTTTGACACTGACACTTTTGTGGAATAATGACCATTAATCCCGCTACTCGTCATTAATCCCTGGAGGAATAACATATGTCATTATACTGCCAAAATCACAAATATAATACGCACATTATACATTAGTCGTAAATAAAAATAATTATCTGTTTGTTTGTGCAGTTTGTTTTTTTATTTATCAAAAATGAAAGAGAATCAAAACTATATATTTTAAAAAGTTCAATCTTGAGATATAACAAGAAATAAATAGATAAATAGCCACCCACAGATCTGACAGCTGATAGGTTGACGCGTACGTACAGCTCGGGGGCTCGACGCCCCGAGTAGCTCCGGGCGTCACACTCCCATACTGGAAAGCGGCTCAAGCGGTCCCAGCGGCTAAGCTCAGCCACTCAGCAGGGACTTTATTCTCGAAACCAAGGAACAGCGTTCTCATAAGAACGATTGCTCTGTCAGTGTTATGCCGGACGACAAAGACTGAACCTTCGGATCGTTCCAATGAGAACGCTGCTCCCCTGTTTCGAGAATAAAGTTCCTGCTGAGTGGCTGAGCTTAGCCGCTGGGACCGCCTGAATGTACCCATTGGCTCGCTTTCCCCGTCTCTCTACAGTCTACTAATATATTCCTTCTCTCTCATCTCTCGTGTAACGAAATTTGCCAAAACGTGACGTTACGTGATGCGTTTTTCAAATCACTCTCCATATTCTTGTCTAAATATCAGACCGCCGCCTAAGAAGTTTCACTTCAAAAACTGATAAAAAGTTTGACATGTATACAGGGTGTCCCGAATAAGGATGCAGTCTGATCTCGGCAACTATAAGAGATACAGGGTTGGTTAAATTTGGAAAGAGTTGCGCATTACTGAGCTCAGTGGCGTCATGTTTTGATATTTCGTAAATCCCGAATTACATATTCCGAAGATATCCATGAAAAACCGAATTTTGCCGAAATGGTTTTTTTTTTTTCTGACTTTATTTGAAATGATATCGCACAATAACTTCACATTCTCGCTGCTACTTTTTCTCCACTACATGATAATGTTATTAGATTTTTGATCAGACGTTTCGTTTCTTCGCGATCATCATCAACTTTGTTTTTTCAAATGGTCGAGTTTTTTTTTAATTTTATACCTAATAAACTTCACTTTTCAATCTAAATCCAACGACATATCAAGCTCATAATTCCAGGAATAATAATTTCCACTAGTGGTACCATTGGGCTTCCGCGATCTCCAGATATTGCACCGATGGATTCTGAAAAGTCAGTTAACTTCATTCTTAGGTATTTCTCAAAAGACAATAATAATAATAATTAGTCCTCGCAAATAAGGTGCGCAAATTTTTGTCTACCAATTTTTCCCAATTTTAAATTTTTTATCCAAATCTTCCCAACTTTCGATATATTTTAGGAACTTGGGGGGGGGGCGTTGCCCCCCCCCCCCCCATGGCCCCGTCCCTGTGTCATAGTGTATTAAGCAGCGTTTTCCTAGCAACGCACATTTTACGCGGCGTAGAACGTAATACGGCCGACGCAACGCAACATCCAATGCGCTGCGTAAAAGTGTTTTCCTAGGATTGTCAGTTGCGTCCGGATCGTCCCGATGAGTATATCAAAAAAGAAATTAGCTTGGGCTTTTATATTATTACAAGATGAAATTTTGCAAGAGGAGATTTATACATAATAGCCACGATTGATGATAGGACTCGAAATTCTGCGCTAGTCAATTATTTCAAAAAAGAAGAAGCGATTTAAAATACTTATCCATAGACATCTGCTCGACGACGAAGTGAAATTTAAAGCATATTTTAGAGTTACGTTGCAAGACAGCAATTCTGATTTCTCCTCGATCTTTTGAGAAGAGATTTAAGTAAGGAACCATGTAATCGTGTGCGACATCCTATTTCGCTACGTGTAAAACTTGGCCTAACACTGAGGTATATAAATATAATACAACAGGAGCACTTTCTTTGCCAACACGCAGCGTACAACTGAATAGACTGCTCTCAGAGCGCAGTCGTCCAGTTGCGTCGACCGTATTACGCTAGCGCAAGTCGTTTTTACGCAATGTAGGAAAACACCTTCATTTGATTTTCATTAGACATCCTCAGCGTTTCACGCCGCCCGAATAGGCATGATGACAGTAATTGAAAATCACTTAAATTGTGTTTTCACTTAATGAAACTTGACTCATGGAATACGAAACACGCATTTATTTTTTTATTAGGAGCCAGATTGATGATTATTTTGATAAAATAAAACTGCAAAATACGAAGGTCCGCCATATTATGTTAAACGCCAATCAGAACGAATGACGTCACTTTTGAGTAAATCAGTTAACAAACGACTGGTTCCGTGATTTTCTTGCGATTTAATTTGCGACACTCAATTTTGTTTATACCGTGTGTTGTTTATACCGAATATTGAATCAAAAGTGAAATAACGCGAGTCATGGAACAAAGATTAAGCAGAAAAGAATCAAGAAATGGTAAAACTTCTATCTAAGTAAGATTGTTTTTATATTTTTAGACCTCAAACAAGATACATACTATTTTAAAATCTACGAAGTAAATTAAATACTTGCGTTGAAAGGATTTTCACAAAAATAAAGGTAAGTTCTAGGCAATATTGCTATTGAATTTCGCGTTGCAAGTTTAAGCCACTTGTCCCTTATCGTTTTATTTTGTGGAACGAAGGCAAATAACTTTCCAGTTTTTAATGATGTGTTATCACACTGAGGAACCGCACACCACTTGTACATTTTGGAATTCATATTTAATTACACAAAATATCTAAATTATTCAAATTTTCAATGAGCGTTTAGGTTTTGTTTACTCAAACGTGACGTCACGAATGACGCCATGACACTGAGAAGCGTTTTGGAGCGAATTTTGAATATAAAAACTAAAATGTAATTTTTTCTACTAAAACCTTTATTATCTGCAGAAATATGTTATTCATTGTGAATAATACACATTTCCGAACATTATAGGATAGTTTTTCAAAATTTGTCATTATGCCTATAGGAAAACGCTGCTTTATATCGTTGGATTCGCTTTGAAATACTGCATTTAGTAATGTTATGAAAGTGATATGTTTCTATTCTAGTTTTTGAGCTGGGGCAAAAATACTGAAATAATGAAGTTTACAGCACTCTATCAAAAAAGTTTACAAAACGTGCGTTCGTTATTTTGGTCCGAGTTCTCCGAGCTTGACTTTACCGTTCGTTTATTTGAAAAGTGTACTTGGTGCAGCCTCATTCGCGTTCGTTTATTAAAATTTCTGGCAGTTTTATACAGCGTTCAACTGCTCTGTTCGCTCACTGGTCACGTGATTACGGCTCCGCTCAGCCCGCTCTGCTCTTTGAGCAAAATACCGAACGCAAGGAAAGATAAAATTAAGTTTGTATTTTTTTGAAATTAAGTAAAGTATGTAAAGTCATTTTAGAAAGATCATGGCACTCTAGTTAATAACAAGCTTCTTTCAGTCTCGCTCAAACTGGTCACCAGTGAAAAATATAAAATTCTTGCACAACAATTAATTTGATTTTAACCAAGTAAGTAAATATCTTATATACTAATATCAATCAACAACAAGACCTGTTTTTTTATAGCAAAGGATTAAAAACACTGAGAAAATTACAAGACCTGAAGCCTCATAGAAAGTGAAATTCCCAATATTTTGGCAGCGTTTTTTGTATGTTATGTTGTTAATTCGAAGTTTGAATCGGATTTTATAATAATTAAGCTCTTTTAGTCTTGTTTGAAACTCGGTGAACTATAAAATTATTGCACAACAATTATCATTTTAACCAAGTAAGTGAATATCTTATATACCTACTAATATCGATACAATTATGAATATTTTAGATATGGATTTGAAATCAATCAACAAGGCCTGTCTTTTTATAACAACCCTAATAACACCGATCTCCCAGAAACATCCTATTTATGTACCATTAAGGTCCTTATGTTTCCGACATAAATGGTACATCGCTGCGATGTTTGTAATGTAACATCTCTAGGATGATTGTCCTGAAATGTTTTAGAAACATCCTTTCGAAAATATCTATCGACAAAAAGATTTTTTGTTCTCAAAATTAGATACTTATTACAGCTAAAAAATGGCTAACATTATTTTACAAAACTAGGTAGGACCTCAGACCGGTAGGACCCAGTATTAAATTTGCCAATTTTGTGTGATTTCTGAAAATGTCTCTATCACACACACAAACTAATTTCAAATTCCATAATATACCTGTAATGTATATAGATAATAAGGAACTTAATATTAATTTTGTATTGTAACAACAGCAATATTTAATTTTTCATTCGACTTACAACTTGGAATAAAATAAAATATGTATTGATAAAAGTCTTCTCTCTTTTCAACTTTCAAACATCGTGAATATTCGTGAAGCCGAAGTGTATGGCGCAGGCGCGTGCTCAGGCATTTGTACTTGTACCGGTCAGGACAGGAGGGCACGCCACCACGTCGGGTCGGCGCCGCAGCCAGCGCAGACGGGCAGAATCAGTCGAACGGGTCGTCCTGTGCGCTACGCTTGTGTTGTTGGGCGGAATTTTATTTCGTAATGGCGTCGTGCTGTGTTGAGGATTTGTCAATTTGTGGTTTTTCGCTACACCTAGTTGTGCCATTTTGTGTTCGAAAGGATCTCTGCGACCTACCAGTGCTTATTAGTTGGTGAGAAAGATTATTTGTTGAAAGATAACGTCGCATAACTATCAATTGTTTAGTTTATTTAATTTCAATATGGCGTCGGTTAGGAAATTTCTAACTTTTCTGATAAATAGCCCCTAGAAACCCGAACTTCATTCTTCATTAGGTAAGAGAAAATAACCAATAATTATTTTTTGTTTTCATAGTTGATTACATTCTAGGTGTGCAAGTTGAATTGTACTTCAAGAACTTTGGATTTTGGTTCTGTGGTTGTTTTGGTTAGATAATGGTACCTTTATGAAATTGGAGCACCAACAAAAAAAGAAAACGCCGAACTCCCCTACTACAACATGCTGCCACTGCCAAACTATGGTTTTCGATGACATGACGGGGCATAAATACTACATTATTTAGGCAAAATTGTCCGTCGATTATTATTAGTTGATAGATAATCAATATAAGTATACATGTACCTTATTTTTTCAATAAAAAATGTTATTGGAAACTGATGTGCCTACTTAATTTTATAATTTTCAATTTTTGTTTTTTTTTTGGAAAAAGTTCTGACTTCCAGAAAATAGAACGAAAATTGAAAATTATTGAATTAGGTAATTTTTAATCCATAATCCTAAAATTCATTCACCTATTAAAGTCATACTAGAAACATATAGAGGATGTTTCTTACACCTGCCCCGGATGTATTAGGTACATCCCGCGTCATCTTAGAAACATCCCTGAGAGATGTTTATAGGACATCGCAAATGATGACACGGCTGTTGCCTGCAACATCCCAGGGATGTCCCCAGGAAAATAGGGACCTCCCAGGGACGTCTTCATTATCCCTGATGGATGTTTCTGGAATGTTTCTGCGATGTTACTGTGTTATTAGGGTATAAAATCCGATTTAAACTTCGTAGTATCACATACAAAAAGCACCGCCAAATGTAAAAACTTAATCGGCAGTTTTTTTATCTGAATTATATCAGGACCGTTCACAGAAACCGCCCGAGAAAAACAACAACACATTTTAAAGATAATTTTTTAGTTTAAGGCGTAATTATTAAGTTAGATATTTAATATGTCCATTTTTATTTTAAAAAAGGTGACAAATTCAATCGATTTATCAAAATTTAAAAGAATAGATTTAAATTAGCATCGTTGACATTGTATGAGCCAAAAACCCTATGCAATACAAAATTTCAGTGGATACATTGTTACCTGTAAAAGATGAGGATTCAATTTTTATTCTTTGTACAAAAAACGCAGCATCCAGTACCAGTACTTTGAACCTGGATTTTCAAAGTTTAGTTTTTTGTGCGATAAGTGTCGGTTTCGAAAAACTGTAAGTACTATTTTTAAATATCTAAGTGATGTAGGATAAATCATGCCCTGAGACATATTTTAAATTAACACAAACCTTGATTATTGAATTATTTTTATTTCCATTAACACATAAACATATTGTTTGTTTTTTAAAAATACAGACAACCCTGAGTACCTATTTCTTAATTTAATTCCAATAGTTTTTTTCGGAGCAACTTGAATTTACTTTTACACTTACATTTGCACAAAACTCAAATTTCTTTTTCTAAAATTTAGGTAGGTTCTTTAACCAATTTAAACTGGTTTTATTTTTTCATTTATTTTAAAACAAATCTCTATAAACAGCGAATTTTTAATTTTGTGCACAAAATCGTTCACCAGGAAGGAGATAACCTGAAACGTCATGGGATTGCTAATCATCTTCCAAGATCTGTAACCAATGTGGTGGGATTTTTAAAGCAGAGGGGGCTATCCAACACCACCCAAACACCAAGCTCCAAGAGAGCCTCCAAACGAAAGGCTGGAGATCCCGCCGCCCCCATGATGAAGCAAGCTAGACTTTTGCTGGTAAGTTGACATTAAGTGAATTTTTTGAATCTAATTTAATTATTTTCAGGACCTTCAATATCAGCCACATGCCGGTGGTGTGAGGATTGCGACTTGGAAGCACTGATAAATCAATGGGTTGGTCATCTTCGGTGTCTCTCGCACCGAGCCAACACCTGGTGAAGCAGGAGGAAGACGTTAGTCTTGTCAAAACATCTTTCAAGAACCGAATTGAAACATAGCGGCTTTCATCAAAGCAGGACCCTATCAGCGTGAAGCACGTTTTGAAATTAGCTGTGGCATACCTATCCAGTATTAGGACGGACGGAGGACTGAATGATTTTATGCCACAATTACCAGGATAGCAGAAAATGCGTATACGAAAAAAATAATTTAGAGCAAACAGTTGAATAGCGCAAGGATATGAGAAAACTAACTTCGCACATTCTTGAGCAACCGACCCACCGAATTCAGCAAACATGCGTACACGTACACGAGAAGAAGGGGTTTTAGAACTGGTTTTTCCTTTAACAAATCACGGTAACTATGGAATAACATAATAGAGGACTAAAATATGACACAACCACTTTCAAGTTGAAACTGGAAGTAGCCTATAAGGGGCCCAAATAGCCTCAGTAAAGTGCTAGAAAGATACCGGTTGCCACTACCACCCCCTGCTCAGAAATAAATTTGGTCATTTGGGTTTTCAGGCATCCTGAACAAAAAGTTCACAGAATTCCAGGAAAAAGAAAGCGGTGTGTATCATTTCAATTGCAGTGTTATATACTAAACAATGTCTCTTACAGGCTGGACGCTCCAACAACTTTAAGCTCTATATATAAGTATCAATAGGATCATAACCCTCTAAAAGCCTATTCATATCTGCCAGTACCAGGATAACCTGTAACGTCATGGGAGTTGCCGCACATCTGCAATCAATGTGGTGGAATTTTTAATTCATTTCATCCACAAATAACATGGGTTGAGGAAAAAAGTATGCGGAAATTTGGGATCTGTTTCTATTTAAATACTCAATATCTATTGAAAAAAAAAATATATATATTCAAGGGTGACGATAAAGACGTATTTCATTTTTATGATTATGAATATTGATACAATTTAGATGGTAGTCGCACTCACAGTCCTATTAACCATATTGGCAATGATTGTTGAGAATAAAAATAAGCTTTAGTATAAACTATGTTTTATTCTCCTGAGAATGACAGAGATGAAGCCACCATTGATCTCTGTATACCACCAACTCACAGTCAAATAGCGCCAGCACACACTTAACATAATATCATACAACTTTTATTTATGTTCCAAGATTATTTTCATTTCAATAATTTTTGAAAAGAAACTTCTTAAACGGCTTTCTGCTATTTGGACGACAATGGAGAGTGATTTTAAAAACGCGTCACGGGCAAATTTCGTTACTCGAGAGAGAAGAAAGATGTAACGTAAAGGAACAGAGAAAGACAGCTATTGATTGACACAAACCAAGGATTATAAGCGTCGAGAGGAGTTCCCATTATTGACAAGCGCCGATATTGACACAAACCAAGGATTATAAGCGTAAGGAGGATTGCCTATTATTGACAAGCGGTATAAAATCATTTCTGGCGAATTTCGAGGTTTTCCTGATATCTCTGGACAGCACTCGGAATTTTTGAAATATCAAAGCAGCATAATAATGAGCACAAAGTTGCACTATACTTTCTTCTGATTCAACCGACGTCGGGTCTCTTTCCGTAGGATTCCAATACAGGATTCGAATAGGATTCAAAATAGCTAGTATTCGAATGCTACCCAAGTCTCCCAAAGTACCAAGTGTTATCACAGGAGTCTATTCGAAACATGCCGCATTAGTAATAATTATCAAACTTCAAACTTGTATAACAGGAGACTTTCTCATTGAAATGAAGCATTACGTTGATAGACTTGATACTGTTTACAATCCCAATCCCCATTAAGTATACATGCCCCAGATGTAAGGGTGAAACTGATATACCCAATCGACTTTGTTTGCCTTACGAATTTTCACAATTTGTTGAACAAAAAAGGATACCATCCCATTATTTTGCAAAACCCGAACGTAGAACCTAAATTATGAAGTTATACTAGTAAATTTTCTGTTAAATAAAACTTTTGTTATTATATTTTTCTGCTTTTTATTTATGGCCTCTAGACTAGGTTAGGCTATAATAATTTAAACAAAATTCAACGAGAGCATTGTGCACAACATTAGGATAGGCCATCGAATACTATATTGTTAAGCTTTTTTAAGTCGACACTTTCCGTATGGGGAGCAAAATAAGGAAGGATACGGTAAAAACAGGTGAGATCAGGTGACCATTGACGTACAATCGTAGGGAGTCACACCAACTCATATTGGAGTATCAGCTAGGGGATTCTTATCTTGTCACAAGTCGCTATGGCTCGCTAGCTGTCATTCGATACCTATTTCGATATCAGATGGAGAGTGATTCATATGTATTATTGTCGAATTTCGTATCGACATCAAATAGACGGTGGTATGAAAAACGAGAGAAAAATCGACCTTCAAATTTGAATGATAGATGATAGATTATGTTTATTATTTTATAATTTATTTTTCGCTTCAATTCAAACTATTTTTACTTCTAAAGATTCCTTTCGCGTTGAAAATAATTTCAATTTTTAATTATTATGTTGCAACGAAATCTTAAGGCAGCACCGTCAACAGCAAAAACTTCACTTTAGACGCACGACTCGTAGGGTAGGAGAAACTTAAATTTACATTTTTCTTCTCGTCTCTCAACTCCACACTCCCGTATTCCTTATGTAAGAATGACCGCGTTCACCAGCACTCAACATGTTGAGTGATTAGTCAGAGGCTTTGTTGATAAAGATGAAATATAACGAAGGATTACATACACAAACGACAAACATAAAACATAAACACAACACATGACACCACAACTTGTCACTTCAAAATAAAAAAGGATAGCCAATCATTCGAAGAAAGATCAGCAAATCAAAAAGCCGAAACGGGACCGCTTACTTACGTCAGAGAGTCGATCCGAACTAGCATAAGAATCAGCAATTCGACATCGAATTGGTCTTAAGAATTCCGCAGGATTATAAATGATGGACTGTATACGCATGCAATTTAATTCATTTTACCTACTCATCAATAACTGATAGACTGTGCCTGACTCATCCATATAATATTATAGGTCCTGCAAAATATTAATGAAACCGAACAAACACACTACATACATAGAACATCCATTTTATGTCATATTCACGTTCATACGTCCATATGACCTATTCACTGATCTCGAAAATAAATGGATAAACAAAGAACGCTACTAATGCTGCTAATTCACGAGGTCAAAATCTAAACAAAAACAACTGACTGGGACAGCTGTGAGCATGCGCAGTAGATACATGTATTGTGCGTACACAAAATCTGGCCAATGAAAATGAAGGAATTTCGAAACTTAGAACAGTTGTTCGAAAGATAAGACACTGCGCAGGCGTAAGGCTGTTCCGTTGCACAACTGTTCGTAGAATATTGATCCCAAACTTTCGCACTAATTATGCAAATCAAGCCGTATGAATTGTTTATCCATTTATTTTTTAGATCAGTGGACCTATTCAGAACGTACATAAGACGTACATTTTAGTAAAAACAATCATATTACGTACATTTACATCCACCATTTTGGTTTTATGTTAAAGTGTAAAATACAAACAGGTCACTGTTTATTTATTTAATTCCTCGTGTCTAAGTTCAACTTTGTTTGAATCTCTGTTAATCCTAGTAATTCAAATCATTGGCTTAGAAAATCGTGTGTTTATTTTAGTGGCAGGCAGACGTAATAATTGAAAATTGATAAAAAAATTCCTTGCCTCGACTGGAATTTAAACCCAGGACCCCTGAATTTCCAGTGCAACGCTCTAACCAACTAAGCTACCAGGAGCTGTTTCATCTCTACCTTTTCGAATGTCGATCAAATCTGGAACGCAAAATAAATGGAAAATAGTATAGAAGGACTAACCACACAGCGTTTTTATGCCTAGGGAGTTTATCGATACCGTGAGAAAAATCTAGATCGACGATGCATTTGATCTGAAATTTCGGGGTTTGACCCGAACCAAACCCAAATTTTTGGGGAGTTTCCCGGAATTCGACCGCAGCTCCTTATCTCATGCTATCATCCTCAAAACACAGTTATCGTCCCGCCATCGAGCGTCATCTTCATCGTCGTCTCGTCATCGATCGATTGCAAAAATTCTAGCCGGGGAATCGAGTCCTCAGACCATCACACCAAAATCCAGCACTGTAGACAAGGCACTAGATCCTTGAGTAATTATTGATAAAAAATGTTTGTAAGTAAAGTCTATACCAAGTCACTTGGACTAGCATAAAAACTAACTAAATCCCGGCATCCATCAGCTTTTTCTTTGTCAAACATGGACGGCGTAATTTCAAAAAACAGTACTAAAATTAATAATCAATAGACAGTATGTCAATCAATCATGATCGGCAATGGCCAATCAGATCTATTGAGTCCACGTTTACTGGTATCGAACGTGTACATGGAGGATGAAGCCAATCAGATAATATACCTATCCATTCTTACTTGTCTGGCTTCCAACGGGTACGAGGATCAATCAGTATAAATTTTGCTATATTTTTCAATATGTGATGCAGTATATTGACCATACGTTTATTTTAGGCTTGGTCCAAGTAACTTCGTATAGACTATAAAACGTTCTAACTATACAGGTCCAGAGACAATTAAAAGTGCGTAGACAGCTATACAGGTCGAGAGACAGGTCCGATACAGCTTTTCAAGACAGATCTGTCTACACAGACTGCTTTTCGAGACAGCTTTTCGAGACAGGTCTGTCTACATAGACTGCTTTTCGAGACAGGTCTGTCTACACAGACAGCTTTTCGAGACAGATCTGTCTACACAGACTGCTTTTCGAGACAGCTTTTCGAGACAGGTCTGTCTACATAGACTGCTTTTCGAGACAGGTCTGTCTATACAGACAGCTTTTCGAGACAGGTCTGTCTACACAGGCAGCTTTTCGAGACAGGTCTGTCTACACAGACAGCTTTTCGAGACAGGTCTGTCTACACAGGCAGCTTTTCGAGACTGGTCTGTCTACACAGATAGCTTTTCGAGACAGGTTAGTAGTAACGGGGGCACCTGAGCCTGAGAAATTTTTCGATACCGTGGAAAAATCTCTAAATCGGCGGCGCCTTTGATCTGAAACAGCTATACAGGTCTAGAGATAGGGTTGTATACACCTATACAGGGCTAGAGACAGGCCTGTATACAGCAATGGTAAGCAAGGGTTAGTTTGGGTTAGTTATAGGTTAGCATAGGACCCCCCACGTCGTTGGGTCAGTTACGAATCTTCACTAACTGACCCAACGACGTGGGGGGTCCTATGCTAACCTATAACTAACCCAAACTAACCCTTGCTTACCATTGCTGTATACAGGCCTGTCTCTAGCCCTGTATAGGTGTATACAACCCTATCTCTAGACCTGTATAGCTGTTTCAGATCAAAGGCGCCGCCGATTTAGAGATTTTTCCACGGTATCGAAAAATTTCTCAGGCTCAGGTGCCCCCGTTACTACTAACCTGTCTCGAAAAGCTATCTGTGTAGACAGACCAGTCTCGAAAAGCTGCCTGTGTAGACAGACCTGTCTCGAAAAGCTGTCTGTGTAGACAGACCTGTCTCGAAAAGCTGCCTGTGTAGACAGACCTGTCTCGAAAAGCTGTCTGTATAGACAGACCTGTCTCGAAAAGCAGTCTATGTAGACAGACCTGTCTCGAAAAGCTGTCTCGAAAAGCAGTCTGTGTAGACAGATCTGTCTCGAAAAGCTGTCTGTGTAGACAGACCTGTCTCGAAAAGCAGTCTATGTAGACAGACCTGTCTCGAAAAGCTGTCTCGAAAAGCAGTCTGTGTAGACAGATCTGTCTCGAAAAGCTGTATCGGACCTGTCTCTCGACCTGTATAGCTGTCTACGCACTTTTAATTGTCTCTGGACCTGTATAGTTAGAACGTTTTATAGTCTATACGAAGTTACTTGGACCAAGCCTAAAATAAACGTATGGTCAATATACTGCATCACATATTGAAAAATATAGCAAAATTTATACTGATTGATCCTCGTACCCGTTGGAAGCCAGACAAGTAAGAATGGATAGGTATATTATCTGATTGGCTTCATCCTCCATGTACACGTTCGATACCAGTAAACGTGAACTCAATAGATCTGATTGGCCATTGCCGATCATGATTGATTGACATACTGTCTATTGATTATTAATTTTAGTACTGTTTTTTGAAATTACGCCGTCCATGTTTGACAAAGAAAAAGCTGATGGATGCCGGGATTTAGTTAGTTTTTATGCTAGTCCAAGTGACTTGGTATAGACTTTACTTACAAACATTTTTTATCAATAATTACTCAAGGATCTAGTGCCTTGTCTACAGTGCTGGATTTTGGTGTGATGGTCTGAGGACTCGATTCCCCGGCTAGAATTTTTGCAATCGATCGATGACGAGACGACGATGAAGATGACGCTCGATGGCGGGACGATAACTGTGTTTTGAGGATGATAGCATGAGATAAGGAGCTGCGGTCGAATTCCGGGAAACTCCCCAAAAATTTGGGTTTGGTTCGGGTCAAACCCCGAAATTTCAGATCAAATGCATCGTCGATCTAGATTTTTCTCACGGTATCGATAAACTCCCTAGGCATAAAAACGCTGTGTGGTTAGTCCTTCTATACTATTTTCCATTTATTTTGCGTTCCAGATTTGATCGACATTCGAAAAGGTAGAGATGAAACAGCTCCTGGTAGCTTAGTTGGTTAGAGCGTTGCACTGGAAATTCAGGGGTCCTGGGTTTAAATTCCAGTCGAGGCAAGGAATTTTTTTATCAATTTTCAATTATTACGTCTGCCTGCCACTAAAATAAACACACGATTTTCTAAGCCAATGATTTGAATTACTAGGATTAACAGAGATTCAAACAAAGTTGAACTTAGACACGAGGAATTAAATAAATAAACAGTGACCTGTTTGTATTTTACACTTTAACATAAAACCAAAATGGTGGATGTAAATGTACGTAATATGATTGTTTTTACTAAAATGTACGTCTTATGTACGTTCTGAATAGGTCCACTGATCTAAAAAATAAATGGATAAACAATTCATACGGCTTGATTTGCATAATTTGTGCGAAAGTTTGGGATCAATATTCTACGAACAGTTGTGCAACGGAACAGCCTTACGCCTGCGCAGTGTCTTATCTTTCGAACAACTGTTCTAAGTTTCGAAATTCCTTCATTTTCATTGGCCAGATTTTGTGTACGCACAATACATGTATCTACTGCGCATGCTCACAGCTGTCCCAGTCAGTTGTTTTTGTTTAGATTTTGACCTCGTGAATTAGCAGCATTAGTAGCGTTCTTTGTTTATCCATTTATTTTCGAGATCAGTGAATAGGTCATATGGACGTATGAACGTGAATATGACATAAAATGGATGTTCTATGTATGTAGTGTGTTTGTTCGGTTTCATTAATATTTTGCAGGACCTATAATATTATATGGATGAGTCAGGCACAGTCTATCAGTTATTGATGAGTAGGTAAAATGAATTAAATTGCATGCGTATACAGTCCATCATTTATAATCCTGCGGAATTCTTAAGACCAATTCGATGTCGAATTGCTGATTCTTATGCTAGTTCGGATCGACTCTCTGACGTAAGTAAGCGGTCCCGTTTCGGCTTTTCGATTTGCTGATCTTTCTTCGAATGATTGGCTATCCTTTTTTATTTTGAAGTGACAAGTTGTGGTGTCATGTGTTGTGTTTATGTTTTATGTTTGTCGTTTGTGTATGTAATCCTTCGTTATATTTCATCTTTATCAACAAAGCCTCTGACTAATCACTCAACATGTTGAGTGCTGGTGAACGCGGTCATTCTTACATAAGGAATACGGGAGTGTGGAGTTGAGAGACGAGAAGAAAAATGTAAATTTAAGTTTCTCCTACCCTACGAGTCGTGCGTCTAAAGTGAAGTTTTTGCTGTTGACGGTGCTGCCTTAAGATTTCGTTGCAACATAATAATTAAAAATTGAAATTATTTTCAACGCGAAAGGAATCTTTAGAAGTAAAAATAGTTTGAATTGAAGCGAAAAAATAAATTATAAAATAATAAACATAATCTATCATCTATCATTCAAATTTGAAGGTCGATTTTTCTCTCGTTTTTCATACCACCGTCTATTTGATGTCGATACGAAATTCGACAATAATACATATGAATCACTCTCCATCTGATATCGAAATAGGTATCGAATGACAGCTAGCGAGCCATAGCGACTTGTGACAAGATAAGAATCCCCTAGCTGATACTCCAATATGAGTTGGTGTGACTCCCTACGATTGTACGTCAATGGTCACCTGATCTCACCTGTTTTTACCGTATCCTTCCTTATTTTGCTCCCCATACGGAAAGTGTCGACTTAAAAAAACTTAACAATATAGTATTCGATGGCCTATCCTAATGTTGTGCACAATGCTCTCGTTGAATTTTTTTTAAATTATTATAGCCTAACCTAGTCTAGAGGCCATAAATAAAAAGCAGAAAAATATAATAACAAAAGTTTTATTTAACAGAAAATTTACTAGTATAACTTCATAATTTAGGTTCTACGTTCGGGTTTTGCAAAATAATGGGATGGTATCCTTTTTTGTTCAACAAATTGTGAAAATTCGTAAGGCAAACAAAGTCGATTGGGTATATCAGTTTCACCCGTACATCTGGGGCATGTATACTTAATGGGGATTGGGATTGTAAACAGTATCAAGTCTATCAACGTAATGCTTCATTTCAATGAGAAAGTCTCCTGTTATACAAGTTTGAAGTTTGATAATTATTACTAATGCGGCATGTTTCGAATAGACTCCTGTGATAACACTTGGTACTTTGGGAGACTTGGGTAGCATTCGAATACTAGCTATTTTGAATCCTATTCGAATCCTGTATTGGAATCCTACGGAAAGAGACCCGACGTCGGTTGAATCAGAAGAAAGTATAGTGCAACTTTGTGCTCATTATTATGCTGCTTTGATATTTCAAAAATTCCGAGTGCTGTCCAGAGATATCAGGAAAACCTCGAAATTCGCCAGAAATGATTTTATACCGCTTGTCAATAATAGGCAATCCTCCTTACGCTTATAATCCTTGGTTTGTGTCAATATCGGCGCTTGTCAATAATGGGAACTCCTCTCGACGCTTATAATCCTTGGTTTGTGTCAATCAATAGCTGTATTTCTCTGTTCCTTTACGTTACATCTTTCTTCTCTCTCGAGTAACGAAATTTGCCCGTGACGCGTTTTTAAAATCACTCTCCATTGTCGTCCAAATAGCAGAAAGCCGTTTAAGAAGTTTCTTTTCAAAAATTATTGAAATGAAAATAATCTTGGAACATAAATAAAAGTTGTATGATATTATGTTAAGTGTGTGCTGGCGCTATTTGACTGTGAGTTGGTGGTATACAGAGATCAATGGTGGCTTCATCTCTGTCATTCTCAGGAGAATAAAACATAGTTTATACTAAAGCTTATTTTTATTCTCAACAATCATTGCCAATATGGTTAATAGGACTGTGAGTGCGACTAACATCTAAATTGTATCAATATTCATAATCATAAAAATGAAATACGTCTTTATCGTCACCCTTGAATATATATATTTTTTTTTTTCAATAGATATTGAGTATTTAAATAGAAACAGATCCCAAATTTCCGCATACTTTTTTCCTCAACCCATGTTATTTGTGGATGAAATGAATTAAAAATTCCACCACATTGATTGCAGATGTGCGGCAACTCCCATGACGTTACAGGTTATCCTGGTACTGGCAGATATGAATAGGCTTTTAGAGGGTTATGATCCTATTGATACTTATATATAGAGCTTAAAGTTGTTGGAGCGTCCAGCCTGTAAGAGACATTGTTTAGTATATAACACTGCAATTGAAATGATACACACCGCTTTCTTTTTCCTGGAATTCTGTGAACTTTTTGTTCAGGATGCCTGAAAACCCAAATGACCAAATTTATTTCTGAGCAGGGGGTGGTAGTGGCAACCGGTATCTTTCTAGCACTTTACTGAGGCTATTTGGGCCCCTTATAGGCTACTTCCAGTTTCAACTTGAAAGTGGTTGTGTCATATTTTAGTCCTCTATTATGTTATTCCATAGTTACCGTGATTTGTTAAAGGAAAAACCAGTTCTAAAACCCCTTCTTCTCGTGTACGTGTACGCATGTTTGCTGAATTCGGTGGGTCGGTTGCTCAAGAATGTGCGAAGTTAGTTTTCTCATATCCTTGCGCTATTCAACTGTTTGCTCTAAATTATTTTTTTCGTATACGCATTTTCTGCTATCCTGGTAATTGTGGCATAAAATCATTCAGTCCTCCGTCCGTCCTAATACTGGATAGGTATGCCACAGCTAATTTCAAAACGTGCTTCACGCTGATAGGGTCCTGCTTTGATGAAAGCCGCTATGTTTCAATTCGGTTCTTGAAAGATGTTTTGACAAGACTAACGTCTTCCTCCTGCTTCACCAGGTGTTGGCTCGGTGCGAGAGACACCGAAGATGACCAACCCATTGATTTATCAGTGCTTCCAAGTCGCAATCCTCACACCACCGGCATGTGGCTGATATTGAAGGTCCTGAAAATAATTAAATTAGATTTAAAAAATTCACTTAATGTCAACTTACCAGCAAAAGTCTAGCTTGCTTCATCATGGGGGCGGCGGGATCTCCAGCCTTTCGTTTGGAGGCTCTCTTGGAGCTTGGTGTTTGGGTGGTGTTGGATAGCCCCCTCTGCTTTAAAAATCCCACCACATTGGTTACAGATCTTGGAAGATGATTAGCAATCCCATGACGTTTCAGGTTATCTCCTTCCTGGTGAACGATTTTGTGCACAAAATTAAAAATTCGCTGTTTATAGAGATTTGTTTTAAAATAAATGAAAAAATAAAACCAGTTTAAATTGGTTAAAGAACCTACCTAAATTTTAGAAAAAGAAATTTGAGTTTTGTGCAAATGTAAGTGTAAAAGTAAATTCAAGTTGCTCCGAAAAAAACTATTGGAATTAAATTAAGAAATAGGTACTCAGGGTTGTCTGTATTTTTAAAAAACAAACAATATGTTTATGTGTTAATGGAAATAAAAATAATTCAATAATCAAGGTTTGTGTTAATTTAAAATATGTCTCAGGGCATGATTTATCCTACATCACTTAGATATTTAAAAATAGTACTTACAGTTTTTCGAAACCGACACTTATCGCACAAAAAACTAAACTTTGAAAATCCAGGTTCAAAGTACTGGTACTGGATGCTGCGTTTTTTGTACAAAGAATAAAAATTGAATCCTCATCTTTTACAGGTAACAATGTATCCACTGAAATTTTGTATTGCATAGGGTTTTTGGCTCATACAATGTCAACGATGCTAATTTAAATCTATTCTTTTAAATTTTGATAAATCGATTGAATTTGTCACCTTTTTTAAAATAAAAATGGACATATTAAATATCTAACTTAATAATTACGCCTTAAACTAAAAAATTATCTTTAAAATGTGTTGTTGTTTTTCTCGGGCGGTTTCTGTGAACGGTCCTGATATAATTCAGATAAAAAAACTGCCGATTAAGTTTTTACATTTGGCGGTGCTTTTTGTATGTGATACTACGAAGTTTAAATCGGATTTTATAATAACAAGCTTCTTTCAGTCTCGCTCAAACTGGTCACCAGTGAAAAATATAAAATTCTTGCACAACAATTAATTTGATTTTAACCAAGTAAGTAAATATCTTATATACTAATATCAATCAACAACAAGACCTGTTTTTTTATAGCAAAGGATTAAAAACACTGAGAAAATTACAAGACCTGAAGCCTCATAGAAAGTGAAATTCCCAATATTTTGGCAGCGTTTTTTGTATGTTATGTTGTTAATTCGAAGTTTGAATCGGATTTTATAATAATTAAGCTCTTTTAGTCTTGTTTGAAACTCGGTGAACTATAAAATTATTGCACAACAATTATCATTTTAACCAAGTAAGTGAATATCTTATATACCTACTAATATCGATACAATTATGAATATTTTAGATATGGATTTGAAATCAATCAACAAGGCCTGTCTTTTTATAACAAAGGATCAAAAACGCTGAGAAAATTATAAGTCCTCGTATAAAGTGAAAGTTCCCAATATTTTCTACGATACAGACCTCAAAATAATTGCAAATCTTTACTGGAACCAATAAACTATACAAATTAAGGTAGATCAACAGATGTCAAGCGAAGTTCGAATTAAAAGGGGTGCCCACAGTGTTGTATTCTTTCTCGTCATTATAAAACTATTGCACAGCAATTATTATTTTACCCAAGTAAGTAAATATCTTATATACTTAGGTAATCGATACAATTGTGGCATATTTTTAGCTATGGATTTGAAATACTCGTTGAATTTGACGACAACGCATAGTGTTTCTCCCAAGACGTACCACCAAAATGATTAGATCATTAAGCAGTTTATTGATGGAAAATATTCGCTTTTTGAAATCGTTGTCTTAAAAAATGTATGTTTTTAATAAAAAAACGAGGCCCCTTTCCCATCAAACGTTGGTTCCAACCAAGGATAATACACACTACTACTACAGGATAGCCTATCCTCATAAGGCCTGTGTGGAACAAATCCACTCTCTCCCCAACGTTAAATCACCAGTTGTGACGTAAGCAGCATGTTATTTCTCGCCTTGACGTAGGTTGTTTAAACAGCTGATGGCTTAGTTATGGCGTCGTAAATGGTAACACACGAGGTCAATAAGCAATCCTGTAGGTGTGTATCATCCTTGAGTTCGAACACCCTCTACCAGGTACAACATGAAGCTAGCTGCTGGACCCTCATAGTTACGTCTCCACCACAGCATCCTGTTATAAGACACATCAAACTTGACACATGTACGCTAGATGGTGCCACGGACGTGACCCAGGTCGCTATGACGTCATCACATAACCCGAACTTTGCACTATGTACTCTAAATGGCGCCACGGACGTGACCCAGGTCGCTATGACGTCATCACAGAACCCGAACCATGAATCGAACTTTGCACTATGTACTCTAAATGGCGCCAAGGACGTGACCCAGGTCGCTATGACGTCATCACAGAACGCGAACCCTGAATCAAACTTTGCACTATGTACTCTAAATGACTCCACGGACGTGACCCAGGTCGCTATGACGTCATCACAGAACGCGAACCCTGAATCAAACTTTGCACTATGTACTCTAAATGACTCCACGGACGTGACCCAGGTCGCTATGACGTCATCACAGAACCCGAAACGACTCAAAACTCCCGCTATGACGTCATGACGTTTGACAGATGACGTTTGACAGGTGACGTTTGACAGGTGACGTTTGACAGGTGACGTTTGACAGCTGACGGTTGACAAAATGGCGGGAAAACATTTCCCCCCACCCCTTTTTCTGGTACCCATAATAAAATCCGGGGGCCCCTTTTTGGGGGGCGCAGCCCTGCGGGCCCCCTTTTTGGGGGGGCGGAGCCCTGCGGGTCCCAACTACAGCATCCTGTATTACAAACTTCACACTATGTACGCTAGATGGCGCCATGACGTTTGACAAGATGGCGCCAACGATGCATCCACCTTCGTGTCAACGACGGCGCATCCACCACGTGTCAAGAATGAAAGATTGAGGTTATGGTCGGAATTTTATAGTCATACCCCCTTTGACTATCTACTTACGCGTTCTACGAAAAAAAAAAAAAATATTGAAATTCAAAGTCAAATCTAAAACTTTGGTGCGGAAAGTTTTTGATTTAAATTTTAATTTCAATAATTTTTTTTTCGTAGAACTACGCGTAAGTAAATTAAAATGGAAAAAAAAGAAAACTATGTAATATCTGATCACTGGAAGTATTTGAAAAAAAATTAATTGAGAAATATGAAAATTTCCTAATATAAAGTTGGTATTTGATTTTTACTACTTTTCTTGACTAATATATGAAATAGAAGGGGCGGCAAATTTTCGGTCGGCCCCAGGCGACGAAAGCTCACGCTACGCCACTGTCGTAAATACGAAGTTTATCAAGTGTTGTGTGATAAGTTTTATTCAATGTGTGCGGTAACCCCAAAAATTTTCTGGTTTTAGTGGTTTTGTAATACTGGATCCTGGATCTGTTGCATCAGGACATAACTTTCTTTTCTTCGTGCGTATTGCTTAGTTTCGAGCTTAGTTTTCTACTATTAGTATTTCCTAGTCAAGTTTTTGTATTGTTTTTTTTTGTAAATTAAATAACGACTTAGTTTCCTTTGCATGTATTTGTGAAGAGTAAATAAATGAATAAATATGTGAATAATTCCTTTACTGGCGCGTTTACTATATGAACACATGGAAAATATGGGAAACTTGCAGTGTTTTTCTGGATTCTGAGTATGAAAATCTAAATTAGGTACCTATCAGTAGTGTGGCGAGGTATTTGGTTTTGTGAGATAGGCTTACTTTGAATGTCCATATTGAATCGTTCTAGTACTTACTAATTAAATAAACTATTGAATAATAATTGAGAAGTAGGTCGAGAAAGTAAAAAATAAAACACACTATTGCAACAACGTTTCGCTTATAATTTGATAATAAAATGCAAAAAATGTATCTGCATTGAGTTTGTCCTCTTCTTTTACAAAAAATTATCCATTCGTTTTGCATAGTTTTGGATACAAGATCTTTTCCTTTAGGATGGCGATGAAATTTCTTTTGAGTGCTTGCTTTTTGATCAAAATAGTTGTTATTACACCCATACACAGCACATCTCATTCCAGGCATATCACTTTTATAAATTTACCTTCTTGTTGCCTTAAAAAAAGGTAAAAGAAATGCACGGACGTTTTTATTCAGTTAGTTCACAAAGTCCCGCATAAATTCATTTATGAACTCACGTATAATATTTATGTGGGTATTTTGAAATTACCTTGTTTATAACCAGAGAACAAACAAACTCGTCTTCGTAATTAGCTAACGACTGTCATAATAAAAAACAAACCAATCAAGAACTGCGTGACGTCACTCGCATTCCTCCATGTTCGATATTTTTATGAATGTATATCTCATGGGATTGAGCAATCCTGTAGAGTTTACGATTAGTAGGTTGAGCCTGATCAGCCTCAGTCATATTTATTTAGGTTATGTGTTTGAGAATCCCGTCCCGAGTTGACCCAATAAACAAAACAAATAATTTTGTTATTATTATTATTATTATTTTTTAATGCTTATCATTTATCTTTATTACATATTTAATATTTTCCAAAATAAGGTTTGTTGCAACACGTCCAAAACCTATGAACAGTTTCGAAACCACTCTGTATCAATGAAGTAGTAAAAAGGTTGGAATAGCCCTTTGCCTATCTACTCAATACATATATTTGCGGCCAACATTAGAGTGAGAGAACAAGAGAGATCGGTGAGATTTTTTTGCCCTTACTAGCGCTATCTCACTCCGGGCTCAGGGTTAGAGTGAGAGATATGGAAGATCCAATAGATTTTTTGCCCTTACTAGCGCTATATCATTCTGGAATCAATTAAATGACGCAAAGCCCAATCCAAACCTTCTTTCTACTTCATTGCTCTGTATACGAATTTTGGGTTCTACACACAAATTTGCTTTGCGCAGAATCGTGACGGTACATTATACGGTTTCTTGACGTGTTGGAACAAAGCTATTAAGAAAATGTGTGTTCATTTACCATCCTCGAATTTTCTAAATTGCAGAGCGAAAGATATTTGAATATATGTACCTAATTGTTATAACCTCATCCAACTAAATTTATAGATAAATTCCATTTTTAACTTCCATCGATCTATAGATCTCTACATCCAACATCCACTTTTACATAGATCTATATTATAAATCTACTTCCATACATTCCAATTTTTGAATTTGCCGCCATTTAATACATACAACTTTTTCAGATTCAGTACCATTTCTGTTCAATATTCAGTACGCTATCTTAAATCGCTTGCGGCAGCTGGACGTCACTCGTCGTGCCCGCGTTTTCTTAGCCATTGAATATTAGATTTTCAAATAATTTTAATTCCGAAAATAGACGTTTTCTTTTTTTTGGACATGACTATAACTTGAAAATGTTTTTGAAAAATGTAATAGTGGCCAATTGTTACGAATGTATACATACAGGGTCATCCAACTTGGACTGAACAGAGGCCAATTTTTGACTTTCCCTGTACTTTCCAAAAAAGCTTATTGGAATAATTTTTTTTGGAGAATTCAAAAATGGCACCAAAAAATCATTTGAACCAAAAACCGAAGAGTTACGCCATAGATGAACTGTTTTTTGAATGGAATTCCCTGATGTATTTTGTATGATTTTTGGAAAAGTCGCTTATTTACGTCTAAATATTTGATATTCCGATAGCTGTTTTTTTTTTTAATCTTAAATAATTTTACTTAATTTTTACTCTACCTATTTAATAAAAAAGTGCGATTTTTCCAAACAGGGCCCGCTCTAGCCTTTCGGCCATCCTGGGCAAGAACATTTTTTCAAGTGCCACGCCCAAAAACGTGTATTTGAGCCTTCAAAAAAACAACATCTGAAAATAAGTTTTTTTACCTGGAATTTTCGCATATTCTGCGTAACAAAAACAGGTCGCGCCGCAGACCAAGCTTTTTATAAGTTCATAATAGAGATTTTATTGTTCACAACTTCACAAAGAAAATGTTAAATGCCTACAACAAAGCAAAAAATTAAAGTACTGGATCCTAACGGCGACGGCGGTTTTAGGTCTGTTCGCACAGAAATCACTAACCAGTAACCAGTCAGTGAATTTCATTGGTTGACAGTTGAAACTCGGGTTGAAACTAGTTTTCTGAATGTTTCTGATTGTTTTCAACCAATGAAATTCGCTCTACCTGGTTTGTGGTTTCTTTGCGAACAGACCTTGTATTTATTTATTTATTTATTCACTTGTTTTGTTCTATCGATATAGATGCCGACCCAAATTTTGCTGCTCCGGGCAAATGCCCGGGCTGCTTCCCCCTTCCCCCCGAAAGCGGGCAATGTTTCCAAAAATCATACGACAAACAGGAAAGGAAGTTCCATTTGAAAAACAGTTTTCAATTCTCTACAAATCTTCAATGAACTATTTTAATCTAGGGTTGCCAGATTGGAATATCTACAAATCGGGTATACCAATCAAAAGGCTGTTAAAAAATCGGGACATAAAATAAAAATCGGGACACTTTTTTTTGAAGGAATGATTTGATATAAAGGAAATAAAATATAACTGAACAATAGAACTTCTAACAAAATTTAAAAATAAAAAATAACGCGTTTCATTTTATCCCCGGGAAACAAAGTAAAAATTTAATCCCTTGGGAAATAAAGTGAAATATAATCCCGGAGATTAAAAGACCCACTTTACCCCCTTAAAACAGGGATTGAAAGGGGACTTTTAATTAAAGTGCAAAAAATGCATTAGTGTATTCTTATCGTCGAAACCAAAAGAATCTTGAATAATTATGAATAATAGTAATAGATAATTAACAAGTACAATTCAAAATTAAGTGTCTTATAAGTAGGTACTTTTAATTTTTTTCAACTTTTTAAAAAATTCCATAAAATCGGGACATTTAGCGTCCCGACGTATAGTCCATCGGGACACGGGACAAAATCTCCAATATCGGGACTGTCCCGTTAAACTCGGGACGTCTATGGCAACCCTATTTCAATCCAGCTTCAATAGTTTTGCAGCTGCAAAGCTTCAAAGTCTTTCGACTTTGATTTTTATCAGGGAAATAACACTAACATACATTTTGCCTCACAACTTTGTTACCTAAGGTGCTTTCCAGTGACCCATTTGAGTTACTCCTGAGCAGCTCAGGAGTGTTCCACAATTACTTTGCGCGTTCCAGAGCTTATAGTGTCGTACACTTGAACTACTCATTTCTGTTATCCCCTGCCCCCTCGTGCACCAACTTTTATTTCGGTGTTCCATGCTCCTGAAGTCCAAAATGGTGGGGGTTAAGACGAGAGCATCCAGTGCTGCTTATGTCGAACAGTTCAAGAGCGTCACACACCAGGAGTCAGGAGCATGATACTCTAAATATTTAGGTACTGGAAAGCAGCTCATAACTACACCTTTCCTATTTACATTTTTTTTTACACAGTAGTACAAAAAAGTTGAGGGGGTGGGAAAATATAAAAAATGTTTTACAGGGAAGAGTTTGGAGCTGGAACAGGTATTTGTAATAGGTTGTGTTGGGAGCAGGTAGAAATTTTCCGCAAGAGTCTGCCGTGTGCAGATAAGCATTTTCCGCAAGGGTTAGGTAAAATAGTTTTTCTACAGACATGCGGAAATAAGTATATCTACAACATAATTTGTAGTAATTTTTTAAAAAACTTTACTATGTAATGACGTCACAACGAAATAGCCGTTTTCGCGGATAATACACACTACTAAGGGCGGGTATTATAAAACTACTTTGAGAGTTAACTTAAAGTTAACTTCTGAAAATACATGTAATTCAAAAAGTTAACTTCAAGTTAACTGTCAAAGCAGTTTTATAATACCCGTCCTAATAAGGATTGCTTATCGGCCTCGTTTTTAGTAATCGCCGCCATATTGGTGTATCATCATTGCCGACGTCATTAACTAAGTCGTCAGCGACGTAGTTTAGAATTTAAATTTATGATGAAAAATATTATTAATGCACTTTAGGGATTAAAAGTACCCTTTTAATAACAATCCACTCGATCTGTTAAAAAAGCACGAAATAGGCTCACCAGATGCCAATGCCAAATAAAATTCACATTGGAAGTTGATAAAAAGAAGGGAAAGTCATGCCGACCCATCCGAAAGCCAATCCTGACCCATGCCGCCATTTTGATTTTTTGTTTATACATAGATATTGTTTACTTTGGTATATGCAAAATTATTGATTTTTCGGATATTGCATGTGGGGAATCGATTTCGACTAATTAGGCGTCAAGAATCTGGAATAATAACATTAGAACTCGTTTCCGCGCTTTTTTAATACTTTCATGATACAAATCCTTTAATTTTATATATATTTTTTATGCTATATGTAGGTATATGTGCCGCTCTTATGTGAAGTAACGACAATCCCAGTGCCAGATGCCAGAGCAAAGAAGAGCGAGAACGTTTTTCGATAGGTTTCCACATTCATCTGTTGACAGGTGATTAATACATGCTTTATCAACATTGTGTCACTTTTTTCCAAATTCACTACTGTTTTAGGGGGACTTATGGCCCTTATGGGTTGAAAATATGAAAAAATTTGCTTCAAATGAGTTTTTATTTTTTTACTGATGATTTTCGATAGGGTTCCACAGTCATCTTTTGTATTGTTTCGTTATTTCGTGTTTATTACCATTTTGTCCATTTGTTTTCGAAATCGGTACGGTTTTAGGGCACTTATGGTCCTTATGAGTGGAAAATATGAAAAAATGTTCTTCAAATTGAATTTTTAGTTTTTTTTTTTTGTGATGATTTTCCATAAGTTTCCACATTTATCTTTTTACCGTTGATTATAACCGCTGATTGAGGAAGTAGGGGAAGATGCCTAACCTCTATAGAAATAATCGTGGCTTCATATAAGCGTGGCTTGCGACAAAAATTATTCCCATCTTTCTCAAATGATTATGAATGCGGATACCATCTCCCGTCTTTTTTCGGCGACGGTTGATGTCAGAAAACACATCATTGATTGGTGCTGCCACCAACAAATGTATGGCATTTTGTGTAAACAACGACCGATGGGCAAATGAGGGGGCATGAGAGGGATTGAGGGGTCTCAAAATATTTGAACAGCATACCTACTTGTAGAATCGTGTTCTTGTTGTTAAACAGCGTTGCCGGGTCTCAAGGAATTTCTCATCTTTCTGGGGAAAGTTAATCGATTTTATTATTGTGTGTATTTATTAGGTACCTACTACACACAGATACGTAGGTACAATTTAACTTTTGTTTTGAATTTTGGTATAGTACCTATATAGTTTTGGCAAATTGAAAAAAAAGTTAAGACAATTTTTTATTAAATTCAAGAATTATCAATAGTAATAATATAAACAGTGCAATGGAAATTATCGATAATTTTTGGGAAATTGGCCCGAATGCATTTTAGTGCACGAGTGCCTTTTTCAGTTAAAAACGCATGAGTGCAAATTTGTCAAAAATTATAAATACAAATACATCAGGGTGAGTCCGAAATAAGTGAGCATTTTGTTATGATAGATAGAGTACTAATAGGACAATCACTCTTTGCATAGGTACATGCGGTACATGTGTCCTCAAACGTCTCGTTAAGAAAATACAGGGTGTTGAGATTTTCGGAAAATTTAGACTTGTTGCCTTTAGATTCAGAATGCCTTGAGCGATTTTGTTCAAAATTTCAGTGTGTTAGCGATTTTTTCAAGCGTCTTTCTGAAAAATACGTTTGAATTCCACTTTTCCAGGACCGGACCTAGAGCGACTCTCACTTTTTCAACAGAGTGGTGTATCCAACAACAAGATTTTCCAAACAATACATTGATTTTAATTTTTTATCTCGTGACGTTCAACATCGAACAAGAAAAACTCGGGATTCCTTTTTTGTGGGAAATTAGGCAATGAATCAAAAAATAGTTTTCAATTTGTCGAAAACCCTAGGGGCGTACCAATTTTTTCTTTTAAAATCATATCGGTTTATTAGGCAATTTTTCGCGAGGATAATCAAGCATAGTCGAGTATGCTGGGATATGTGATGTGTCAATTCTGTCATACTTCCCTACTCCCTCTCCATCAAATTCTGGGCCTGCGAGTGACGTCACTATCAGTGGCTTCTAATCCGTGCGTTCGGTATTTTGATCTGAGTTCTCCGAGCTTGAATTTACCGTTCGTTTATTTAAAAAGTGTACTCGTGCAGGCTCATACGCGTTCGTTTATTGAAATTTCGGGCACTCTGATACAGCGTTCAACTGCTCTGTTCGCTCGCTGGTCACGTGATTATGGCTCCGCTCAGCACGCTCTACTCTTTGAGCATAATACCTACCGAAGGCAAGGAATGATGGTGTCGCCCGCAGACCTCGATGAAATGTTTGCGATTCAAGCTGTGCTAGTCAGTTAATTTTTTCGTCGATTTCAAATGTAGAAAAGGTGATTTTTGGTCTGTTCTCTCAGAAGAAATTAACACTGGTAACCATAGTCAGTAGATAGTCAAAGCGGGTTCTAGGACCAAAATCCGACCATAACCTCAATCTTTCATTCTTGACACGTGGTGGATGCGCCGCCGTTGACACGAAGGTGGATGCATCGTCGGCGCCATCTTGTCAAACGTCATGGCGCCATCTAGCGTACATAGTGTGAAGTTCGTAATACAGGATGCTGTAGTTGGGACCCGTAGGGCTCCGCCCCCCGAAAAGGGGGCCCGCAGGGCTCCGCCCCCCAAAAAGGGGCCCCCGGATTTTATTATGGGTACCAGAAAAAGGGGTGGGGGGAAATGTTTTCCCGCCATCATGTCAACAGTCACCTGTCAAACGTCATCTGTCAAACGTCACCTGTCAAACGTCATCTGTCACCTGTGATGACGTCATACCGGGTTATTGCGGTGAATTCTTGCAATTACAGATTCCTGTAATATGGAGTTTGCGTGGAAGGGATTGTTCCGAGTCGTTTCGAAATCGCTACGTATATTTAATTATGGTTCGGGCTCTGTGATGACGTCATAGCGACCTGGGGCACGTTCGTGGCGCCATTTAGAGTACATAGTGCGAAGTTCGTTTCATGGTTCTGTGATGACGTCATAGCGACCTGGGTCACGTGGGTTACGTCAGTGCGGGTCCGTGGCGCCATTTAGAGTACATAGTGCAAAGTTCGATTCATGGTTCGGGTTCTGTGATGACGTCATAGCGACCTGGGTCACGTCCGTGGCGCCATTTAGAGTACATGTGTCAAGTTTGATGTGTCTTATAACAGGATGCTGTGGTGGTGACGTAACTATGAGGGTCCAGCAGCTAGCTTTATGTTGTACCTGGTAGAGGGTGTTTGAACTTAAGGATGATACACACATACAGGATTGCTTATTGACCTCGTGTGCTACCATTTACGATGCCATAACTAAGTCATCAGCTGTTTAAACAACCTACGTCAAGGCGAGAAATAACATGCTGCTTACGTCACAACTGGTGATTTAACGTTGGGGAGAGAGTGGATTTGTTCCACACAGGCCTTATGAGGATAGGCTATCCTGTAGTAGTAGTGTGTATTATCCTTGGTTGGAACCAACGTTTGATGGGAAAGGGGCCTCGTTTTTTTATTAAAAACATACATTTTTTAAGACAACGATTTCAAAAAGCGAATATTTTCCATCAATAAACTGCTTAATATGATCCAATCATTTTGGTGGTACATCTTGGGAGAAACACTGCGTTACCGTCAAATTCAACGAGTATTTCAAATCCATAGCTAAAAATATACCACATCAATTGTATCGAGTACCTAAGTATTTAAGATATTTACTTACTAGGTTAAAATAATAATTTCTGTACAATAGTTTTATGATCTACCTTAATTTGTATAGTTTATTGGTTCCAGTAAAGATTTGCAATTATTTTGAGGTCTCTATCGTAGAAAATATTGGGAACTTTCACTTTATACCAGGTCTTATAATTTTCTCAGTGTTTTTGATCCTTTGTTATAAAAAGACAGGCCTTGTTGATTGATTTCAAATCCATATCTAAAATATTCCATAATTGTATCGATATCAGTAGGTATATAATATATTCACTTACATGGTTAAAATGATAATTGTTGTGCAATAATTTTATTGTTGTTGACGAGTCTCAAACAAGACTGAAAGAGCTTAATTATTATAAAATCCGATTCAAACCTCGAATTAACAACATAACATACAAAAAAGGCTGTCAAAATATTGGGAATTTCACTTTCTATGAGGCTTCAGGTCTTGTAATTTTCTCAGTGTTTTCAATCCTTTGCTAGGAAAAGACAGGTCTTGTTGTTGATTGATATTAGTATATAAGATATTTACTTACTTGTTTAAAATCAAATTAATTGTTGTGCAATAATTTTATATTTTTCACTGGTGACGAGTTTGAGCAAACTGAAAGAAGCTTGTTATTATAAAATCCGATTTAAACTTCGAAAACTTTGATATCACATACAAAAGCACCGCCAAATGTAAACGCTTATTCGGCAGTTTTTTTATCTGAATTATATCAGGACCGTTCGCAGAAATCGCCCGAGAAAAACAACAACACATTTTAAAGATAATTTTTTAGTTTAAGGCGTAATTATTAAGTTAGATATTAATATGTCCATTTTTATTTTAAAAAAGGTGACAAATTCAAACAATTTATCAAAATTTAAAAGAATAGATTTGAATTAGCATCGTTGACATTTTATGAGCCAATACCCTTATGCAATACAAAATTTCAGTGGATACATTGTTACCTGTAAAAGATGAGGATTCAATATTTATTCTTTGTACAAAAAACGCAGCATCCAGTACCAGTACTTTGAACCTGGATTCTCAAAGTTTAGTTTTTTGTGCGATAAGTGTCGGTTTCGAAAAACTGTAAGTACTATTTTTAAATATCTAAGTGATGTAGGATAAATCATGCCCTGAGACATATTTTGAATTAACACAAACCTCGATTATTGAATTATTTTTATTTTCCTTAACACATAAACATATTGTTTGTTTTTTAAAAATACAGACAACCCTGAGTACCTATTTCTTAATTTAATTACAATAGTTTTTTTCGGAGCAACTTGAATTTACTTTTTCACGTACATTTGCACAAAACTCAAATTTCTTTTTCTAAAATTTAGGTAGGTTCTTTAACCAATTTAAACTGGTTTTATTTTTTCATTTACTTTAAAACAAACCTCCATAAACAGCGAATTTTTAATTTTGTGCACAAAATCGTTCACCAGGAAGGAGATAACCTGAAACGTCATGGGATTGCTAATCATCTTCCAAGATCTGTAAACAATGTGGTGGGATTTTTAAAGCAGAGGGGGCTATCCAACACCACCCAAACACCCAGCTCCAAGAGAGCCTCCAAACGAAAGGCTGGAGATCCCGCCGCCCCCATGATGAAGCAAGCTAGACTTTTGCTGGTAAGTTGACATTAATCGAATTTTTTAAATCTAATTCAATTATTTTCAGGACTTTCAATATCAGCCACATGCCGGTGGTGTGAGTATTGCGATTTGGAGGCACCGATAAATCAATGGGTTGGTCATCTTCGGTGTCTCTAGCACCGAGCCAACACCTGGTGAAGCAGGAGGAAGACGTTAGTCTTGTCAAAACATCTTTCAAGAACCGAATTGCAACATAGCGGCTTTCATCAAAGCAGGACCCTATCAGCGTGAAGCACGTTTTGAAATTAGCTGTGGCATACCTATTCAGTATTAGGACGGACGGAGGACTGAATGATTTTATGACACAATTACCAGGATAGCAGATAATGCGTATGCGAAAAAATAATTTAGAGCAAACAGTTAAATAGCGCAAGGATATGAGAAAACTAACTTCGCACATTCTTGAGCAACCGACCCACCGAATTCAGCAAACATGCGTACACGTACAGGAGAAGAAGGGGTTTTAAAACTGGTTTTTCCTTTAACAAATCCCGGTAACTATGGAATAACATAATAGAGGACTAAAATATGACAACCACTTTCAAGTTGAAACTGGAAGTAGCCTATAAGGGGCCCAAATAGCCTCAGTAAAGTGCTAGAAAGATACCGGTTGCCACTACCACCCCCTGCTCATAAATAAATTTGGTCATTTGGGTTTTCAGGCATCCTGAACAAAAAGTTCACAGAATTCCAGGAAAAAGAAAGCGGTGTGTATCATTTCAATTGCAGTGTTATATACTAAACAATGTCTCTTACAGGCTGGACGCTCCAACAACTTTAAGCTCTAAATATGAGTATTAATAGGATCATAACCCTCTAAAAGCCTATTCATATCTGCCAGTACCAGGATAACCTGTAACGTCATGGGAGTTGCCGAACATCTGCAATCAATGTGGTGGAATTTTTAATTCATTTCATCCACAAATAACATGGGTTGAGGAAAAAAGTATGCGGAAATTTGGGATCTGTTTCTCTTTAAATACTCAATATCTATTGAAAAAAAAAAAAAAAAAAAAAAAATATATCCAAGGGTGACGATAAAGACGTATTTCATTTTTATGATTATGAATATTGCTACAATTTAGATGGTAGTCGCACTCACAGTCCTATTAACCATATTGGCAATGATTGTTGAGAATAAAAATAAGCTTTAGTATAAACTATGTTTTATTCTCCTGAGAATGACAGAGATGAAGCCACCATTGATCTCTGTATACCACCAACTCACAGTCAAATAGCGCCAGCACACACTTAACATAATATCATACAACTTTTACTTATTATGTTCCAAAATTGTATCAAGATTATTTTCATTTCAATAATTTTTGAAAAGAAACTTCTTAAACGGCTTTCTGCTATTTGGACGACAATGGAGAGTGATTTGAAAAACGCGTCACGGGCAAATTTCGTTACTCGAGAGAGAGAAGAAATATGTAACGTAAAGGAACAGAGAAAGACAGCTATTGATTGACACAAACCAAGGATTATAAGCGTCGAGAAGAGTGCCCATTATTGACAAGCGCCGATATTGACGCAAACCAAGGATTATAAGCGTAAGGAGGATTGTCTATTATTGACAAGCGGTATTGGAAAAATAAAATCATTTCTGGAAAATTTCGAGGTTTTCCGGATATCTCTGGACAGCACTCGGAATTTTTGAAATATCAAAGCAGCATAATAATGAGCACAAAGTTGCACTATACTTTTTTCTGATTCAACCGACGTCGGGTCTCTTTCCGTAGGATTCCAATACAGGATTCGGATAGGATTCAAAATAGCTAGTATTCGAATGCTACCCAAGTCTCCCAAAGTACCAAGTGTTATCACAGGAGTCTATTCAAAACATGCCACATTAGTAATAATTATCAAACTTCAAAATTGTATAACAGGAGACTTTCTCATTGAAATGAAGCATTACGTTGATAGACTTGATACTGTTTACAATGCCAATCCCCATTAAGTATACATGCCCCAGATGTAAGGGTGAAACTGATATACCTAATCGATTTTGTTTGCGTTGCGAATTTTCACAATTTGTTGAACAAAAAAGGATACCATCTCATTATTTTGCAAAACCCGAACGTAGAACCTAAATTATGAAGTTGTAAATTTTCTGCTAAATAAAGTTTTTGTTATTATATTTTTCTGCTTTTTATTTATGACCTCTAGACTAGGTTAGGCTATAATAATTTAAACAAAATTCAACGAGAGCATTGTGCTCAATATTAGGATAGGCCATCGAATACTATATTGTTAAGCTTTTTTAAGTCGACACTTTCCGTATGAAGAGCAAAAGAAGGAAGGATTAGGCAAAAAACAGGTGTGAGATCAGGTGACCATTGACGTACAATCGTAGGGAGTCACATCAACTCATATTGGAGTATCAGCTAGGGGATTCTTATCTTGTCACAAGTCGCTATGGCTCGCTAGCTGTCATTCGATACCTATTTCGATATCGGATGGAGAGTGATTCATATGTATTATTGTCGAATTTCATATCGACATCAAATAGACGGTGGTATGAAAAACGAGAGAAAAATCGACCTTCAAATTTGAATGATAGATGATAGATTATGTTTATTATTTTATAATTTTTTTTTCGCTTCAATTCAAACTATTTTTACTTCTAAAGATTCCTTTCGCGTTGAAAATAATTTCAATTTTGAATTATTATGTTGCAACGAAATCTTAAGGCAGCACCGTCAACAGCAAAACCTTCACTTTAGACGCACGACTCGTAGGGTAGGAGAAACTAAAATTTACATTTTTCTTCTCGTCTCTCAACTCCACACTCCCGTCTTCCTTACTGACCGCGTCCACCAGCACTCAACATGTTGAGTGATTAGTCAGCGGCTTTGTTGAAAAGATGAAATATAACGAAGGATTACATACACAAACGTCAAACATAAAACATAAACATAACACATGACACCACAACTTGTCACTTCAAAATAAAAAAGGATAGCCAATCATTCAAACAAAGATCAGCAAATCGAAAAGCCGAAACGGGACCTCTCACTTACGCCAGAGAGTCGATACCGAATCAGCAATTCGACATCGAATTGGTCCTAAAAATTCCGCAGGATTATAAATGATGGACTGTATACGCATGCAATTTAATTCATTTTACCTACTCATCAATAACTGATAGACCGTGCCTGACTCATCCATATAATATTATAGGTCCTGCAAAATATTATTGAAACCGAACAAACACACTGCACACATAAAACGTCCATTTTATGTCATATTCACGTTCATACGTCCATATGACCTATTCACTGATCTCGTAAATAAATGGATAAACAAAGAACGCTCCTAATGCTGCTAATTTACGAGGTCAAAATCTAAACAAAAACAACTGACTGGGACAGCTGTGAGCATGCGCAGTAGATACATGTATTGTGCGTAGACAAAATATGGCCAATGAAAATGAAGGAATTTCGAAACTTAGAACAGTTGTTCGAAAGATAAAACACTGCGCAGGCGTTAGGCTGTTCCGTTGCACAACTGTTCGTAGAATATTGACCCCAAATTTTCGCACAAATTATGCAAATCAAGCCGTATGAATTGTTTATCCATTTATTTTTTAGATCAGTGGACCTATTCAGAACATACATAAGACGTACATTTTAGTAAAAACATTTATATTACGTACATTTACATCCACCATTTTGGTTTTATGTTAAAGTGTAAAACACAAACAGGTCACTGTTTATTTATTTAATTCCTCGTGTCTAAGTTTAACTTTGTTTGAATCTCTGTTAATCCTAGTAATTCAAATCATTGGCTTAGAAAATCGTGTGTTTATTTTAGTGGCATGCAGACGTAATAATTAGAAATTGATAAAAAAAAATTCTTGCCTCGACTGGGATTTAAACTCAGGACCCCTGAATTTCCAGTGCAATGCTCTAACCAACTAAGCTACCAGGAGCTGTTTCATTTCTACCTTTTCGAATGTAGATCAAATCTGGAACGCGAAATAAATGAAAAATAGTATAGAAGGACTAACCACACAGCGTTTTTATGCCTAGGGAGTTTATCGATACCGTGGGAAAAATCTAGATCGACGATGCATTTGATCTGAAATTTCGGGGTTTGACCCGAACCAAACCCAAATTTTTGGGGAGTTTCCCGGAATTCGACCGCAGCTCCTTATCTCATGTTATCATCATCAAAACACAGTTATCGTCCCGCCATCGGGCGTCATCCTCATTGTCGTCTCGTGATCGATCGATTGCAAAAAGTCTAGCCGGGGAATCGAGTCCTCAGACCATCACACCAAAATCCAGCACTGTAGACAAGGCACTAGATCATTGAGTAATTATTGATAAAAAATGTTTGTAAGTAAAGTCTATACCAAGTCACTTGGACTAGCGTAAAAACTAACTAAATCCCGACATCCATCGGCTTTTTCTTTGTCAAACATGGGCGGCGTAATTTCAAAAAACAGTACTAAAATTAATAATCAATAGACAGTATGTCAATCAATCATGATCGGCAATGGCCAATCAGATCTATTGAGTCCACGTTTACTGCGATCGAACGTGTACATGGAGGATGAAGCCAATCAGATAATATACCTATCCATTCTTACTTGTCTGGCTTCCAACGGGTACGAGGAGCAATCAGTATAAATTTTGCTATATTTTTCAATATGTGATGCAGTATATTGACAATACGTCTATTTTAGGCTTGGTCCAAGTAACTTCGTATAGACTATAAAACGTTCTAACTATACAGGTCCAGAGACAATTATAAGTGTGTAGACAGCTATACAGGTCCAGAGACAGGTCCGATACAGCTTTTCGAGACAGATCTGTCTACACAGACTGCTTTTCGAGACAGCTTTTCGTGACAGGTCTGTCTACATAGACTGCTTTTCGAGACATGTCTGTCTACACAGGCAGCTTTTCGAGACAGGTCTGTCTACACAGGCAGCTTTCTGAGACAGGTCTGTCTACACAGACAGCTTTTCGAGACAGGTCTGTCTATAGAGGCAGCTTTTCGAGACAGATCTGTCTATAGATACAGCTTTTCGAGACAGGTCTGTCTACACAGACAGCTTTTCGAGATAGGTCTGTCTACACAGATAGCTTTTCGAGACAGGTTAGTAGTAACGGGGGCACCTGAGCCTGAGAATTTTTTCGATACCGTGGGAAAAATCTGTAAATCGGCGGCGCCTTTGATCTGAAACAGCTATCCAGGTCTAGAGATAGGTTTGTATACACTTATACAGGGCTAGAGACAGGCCTGTATACAGCAATGGTAAGCAAGGGTTAGTTTGGGTTAGTTATAGGTTAGCATAGGACCCCCCACGTCGTTGGGTCAGTTAGGGAAGATTCGTAACTGACCCAACGACGTGGGGGGTCCTATGCTAACCTATAACTAACCCAAACTAACCCTTGCTTACCATTGCTGTATACAGGCCTGTCTCTAGCCCTGTATAAGTGTATACAAACCTATCTCTAGACCTGGATAGCTGTTTCAGATCAAAGGCGCCGCCGATTTACAGATTTTTCCCACGGTATCGAAAAAATTCTCAGGCTCAGGTGCCCCCGTTACTACTAACCTGTCTCGAAAAGCTATCTGTGTAGACAGACCTATCTCGAAAAGCTGTCTGTGTAGACAGACCTGTCTCGAAAAGCTGTATCTATAGACAGATCTGTCTCGAAAAGCTGCCTCTATAGACAGACCTGTCTCGAAAAGCTGTCTGTGTAGACAGACCTGTCTCAGAAAGCTGCCTGTGTAGACAGACCTGTCTCGAAAAGCTGTCTGTGTAGACAGACATGTCTCGAAAAGCAGTCTATGTAGACAGACCTGTCACGAAAAGCTGTCTCGAAAAGCAGTCTGTGTAGATAGATCTGTCTCGAAAAGCTGTATCGGACCTGTCTCTGGACCTGTATAGCTGTCTACACACTTATAATTGTCTCTGGACCTGTATAGTTAGAACGTTTTATAGTCTATACGAAGTTACTTGGACCAAGCCTAAAATAGACGTATTGTCAATATACTGCATCACATATTGAAAAATATAGCAAAATTAATACTGATTGCTCCTCGTACCCGTTGGAAGCCAGACAAGTAAGAATGGATAGGTATATTATCTGATTGGCTTCATCCTCCATGTACACGTTCGATCGCAGTAAACGTGGACTCAATAGATCTGATTGGCCATTGCCGATCATGATTGATTGACATACTGTCTATTGATTATTAATTTTAGTACTGTTTTTTGAAATTACGCCGCCCATGTTTGACAAAGAAAAAGCCGATGGATGTCGGGATTTAGTTAGTTTTTATGCTAGTCCAAGTGACTTGGTATTGACTTTACTTACAAACATTTTTTATCAATAATTACTCAATGATCTAGTGCCTTGTCTACAGTGCTGGATTTTGGTGTGATGGTCTGAGGACTCGATTCCCCGGCTAGACTTTTTGCAATCGATCGATCACGAGACGACAATGAGGATGACGCCCGATGGCGGGACGATAACTGTGTTTTGATGATGATAACATGAGATAAGGAGCTGCGGTCGAATTCCGGGAAACTCCCCAAAAATTTGGGTTTGGTTCGGGTTAAACCCCGAAATTTCAGATCAAATGCATCGTCGATCTAGATTTTTCCCACGGTATCGATAAACTCCCTAGGCATAAAAACGCTGTGTGGTTAGTCCTTCTATACTATTTTTCATTTATTTCGCGTTCCAGATTTGATCTACATTCGAAAAGGTAGAAATGAAACAGCTCCTGGTAGCTTAGTTGGTTAGAGCATTGCACTGGAAATTCAGGGGTCCTGAGTTTAAATCCCAGTCGAGGCAAGAATTTTTTTTATCAATTTCTAATTATTACGTCTGCATGCCACTAAAATAAACACACGATTTTCTAAGCCAATGATTTGAATTACTAGGATTAACAGAGATTCAAACAAAGTTAAACTTAGACACGAGGAATTAAATAAATAAACAGTGACCTGTTTGTGTTTTACACTTTAACATAAAACCAAAATGGTGGATGTAAATGTACGTAATATAAATGTTTTTACTAAAATGTACGTCTTATGTATGTTCTGAATAGGTCCACTGATCTAAAAAATAAATGGATAAACAATTCATACGGCTTGATTTGCATAATTTGTGCGAAAATTTGGGGTCAATATTCTACGAACAGTTGTGCAACGGAACAGCCTAACGCCTGCGCAGTGTTTTATCTTTCGAACAACTGTTCTAAGTTTCGAAATTCCTTCATTTTCATTGGCCATATTTTGTCTACGCACAATACATGTATCTACTGCGCATGCTCACAGCTGTCCCAGTCAGTTGTTTTTGTTTAGATTTTGACCTCGTAAATTAGCAGCATTAGGAGCGTTCTTTGTTTATCCATTTATTTACGAGATCAGTGAATAGGTCATATGGACGTATGAACGTGAATATGACATAAAATGGACGTTTTATGTGTGCAGTGTGTTTGTTCGGTTTCATTAATATTTTGCAGGACCTATAATATTATATGGATGAGTCAGGCACGGTCTATCAGTTATTGATGAGTAGGTAAAATGAATTAAATTGCATGCGTATACAGTCCATCATTTATAATCCTGCGGAATTCTTAAGACCAATTCGATGTCGAATTGCTGATTCGGTATCGACTCTCTGGCGTAAGTGAGAGGTCCCGTTTCGGCTTTTCGATTTGCTGATCTTTGTTTGAATGATTGGCTATCCTTTTTTATTTTGAAGTGACAAGTTGTGGTGTCATGTGTTATGTTTATGTTTTATGTTTGACGTTTGTGTATGTAATCCTTCGTTATATTTCATCTTTTCAACAAAGCCGCTGACTAATCACTCAACATGTTGAGTGCTGGTGGACGCGGTCAGTAAGGAAGACGGGAGTGTGGAGTTGAGAGACGAGAAGAAAAATGTAAATTTTAGTTTCTCCTACCCTACGAGTCGTGCGTCTTAAGTGAAGGTTTTGCTGTTGACGGTGCTGCCTTAAGATTTCGTTGCAACATAATAATTCAAAATTGAAATTATTTTCAACGCGAAAGGAATCTTTAGAAGTAAAAATAGTTTGAATTGAAGCGAAAAAAAAAATTATAAAATAATAAACATAATCTATCATCTATCATTCAAATTTGAAGGTCGATTTTTCTCTCGTTTTTCATACCACCGTCTATTTGATGTCGATATGAAATTCGACAATAATACATATGAATCACTCTCCATCCGATATCGAAATAGGTATCGAATGACAGCTAGCGAGCCATAGCGACTTGTGACAAGATAAGAATCCCCTAGCTGATACTCCAATATGAGTTGATGTGACTCCCTACGATTGTACGTCAATGGTCACCTGATCTCACACCTGTTTTTTGCCTAATCCTTCCTTCTTTTGCTCTTCATACGGAAAGTGTCGACTTAAAAAAGCTTAACAATATAGTATTCGATGGCCTATCCTAATATTGAGCACAATGCTCTCGTTGAATTTTGTTTAAATTATTATAGCCTAACCTAGTCTAGAGGTCATAAATAAAAAGCAGAAAAATATAATAACAAAAACTTTATTTAGCAGAAAATTTACAACTTCATAATTTAGGTTCTACGTTCGGGTTTTGCAAAATAATGAGATGGTATCCTTTTTTGTTCAACAAATTGTGAAAATTCGCAACGCAAACAAAATCGATTAGGTATATCAGTTTCACCCTTACATCTGGGGCATGTATACTTAATGGGGATTGGCATTGTAAACAGTATCAAGTCTATCAACGTAATGCTTCATTTCAATGAGAAAGTCTCCTGTTATACAATTTTGAAGTTTGATAATTATTACTAATGTGGCATGTTTTGAATAGACTCCTGTGATAACACTTGGTACTTTGGGAGACTTGGGTAGCATTGAATACTAGCTATTTTGAATCCTATCCGAATCCTGTATTGGAATCCTACGGAAAGAGACCCGACGTCGGTTGAATCGGAAAAAAGTATAGTGCAACTTTGTGCTCATTATTATGCTGCTTTGATATTTCAAAAATTCCGAGTGCTGTCCAGAGATATCCGGAAAACCTCGAAATTTTCCAGAAATGATTTTATTTTTCCAATACCGCTTGTCAATAATAGACAATCCTCCTTACGCTTATAATCCTTGGTTTGCGTCAATATCGGCGCTTGTCAATAATGGGCACTCTTCTCGACGCTTATAATCCTTGGTTTGTGTCAATCAATAGCTGTCTTTCTCTGTTCCTTTACGTTACATATTTCTTCTCTCTCTCGAGTAACGAAATTTGCCCGTGACGCGTTTTTCAAATCACTCTCCATTGTCGTCCAAATAGCAGAAAGCCGTTTAAGAAGTTTCTTTTCAAAAATTATTGAAATGAAAATAATCTTGATACAATTTTGGAACATAATAAGTAAAAGTTGTATGATATTATGTTAAGTGTGTGCTGGCGCTATTTGACTGTGAGTTGGTGGTATACAGAGATCAATGGTGGCTTCATCTCTCTCATTCTCAGGAGAATAAAACATAGTTTATACTAAAGCTTATTTTTATTCTCAACAATCATTGCCAATATGGTTAATAGGACTGTGAGTGCGACTACCATCTAAATTGTAGCAATATTCATAATCATAAAAATGAAATACGTCTTTATCGTCACCCTTGGATATATTTTTTTTTTTTTTTTTTTTTTTCAATAGTTATTGAGTATTTAAATAGAAACAGATCCCAAATTTCCGCATACTTTTTTCCTCAACCCATGTTATTTGTGGATGAAATGAATTAAAAATTCCACCACATTGATTGCAGATGTTCGGCAACTCCCATGACGTTACAGGTTATCCTGGTACTGGCAGATATGAATAGGCTTTTAGAGGGTTATGATCCTATTAATACTCATATTTAGAGCTTAAAGTTGTTGGAGCGTCCAGCCTGTAAGAGACATTGTTTAGTATATAACACTGCAATTGAAATGATACACACCGCTTTCTTTTTCCTGGAATTCTGTGAACTTTTTGTTCAGGATGCCTGAAAACCCAAATGACCAAATTTATTTATGAGCAGGGGGTGGTAGTGGCAACCGGTATCTTTCTAGCACTTTACTGAGGCTATTTGGGCCCCTTATAGGCTACTTCCAGTTTCAACTTGAAAGTGGTTGTCATATTTTAGTCCTCTATTATGTTATTCCATAGTTACCGTGATTTGTTAAAGGAAAAACCAGTTTTAAAACCCCTTCTTCTCCTGTACGTGTACGCATGTTTGCTGAATTCGGTGGGTCGGTTGCTCAAGAATGTGCGAAGTTAGTTTTCTCATATCCTTGCGCTATTTAACTGTTTGCTCTAAATTATTTTTTCGCATACGCATTTTCTGCTATCCTGGTAATTGTGTCATAAAATCATTCAGTCCTCCGTCCGTCCTAATACTGAATAGGTATGCCACAGCTAATTTCAAAACGTGCTTCACGCTGATAGGGTCCTGCTTTGATGAAAGCCGCTATGTTGCAATTCGGTTCTTGAAAGATGTTTTGACAAGACTAACGTCTTCCTCCTGCTTCACCAGGTGTTGGCTCGGTGCTAGAGACACCGAAGATGACCAACCCATTGATTTATCGGTGCCTCCAAATCGCAATACTCACACCACCGGCATGTGGCTGATATTGAAAGTCCTGAAAATAATTGAATTAGATTTAAAAAATTCGATTAATGTCAACTTACCAGCAAAAGTCTAGCTTGCTTCATCATGGGGGCGGCGGGATCTCCAGCCTTTCGTTTGGAGGCTCTCTTGGAGCTGGGTGTTTGGGTGGTGTTGGATAGCCCCCTCTGCTTTAAAAATCCCACCACATTGGTTACAGATCTTGGAAGATGATTAGCAATCCCATGACGTTTCAGGTTATCTCCTTCCTGGTGAACGATTTTGTGCACAAAATTAAAAATTCGCTGTTTATGGAGGTTTGTTTTAAAGTAAATGAAAAAATAAAACCAGTTTAAATTGGTTAAAGAACCTACCTAAATTTTAGAAAAAGAAATTTGAGTTTTGTGCAAATGTACGTGAAAAAGTAAATTCAAGTTGCTCCGAAAAAAACTATTGTAATTAAATTAAGAAATAGGTACTCAGGGTTGTCTGTATTTTTAAAAAACAAACAATATGTTTATGTGTTAAGGAAAATAAAAATAATTCAATAATCGAGGTTTGTGTTAATTCAAAATATGTCTCAGGGCATGATTTATCCTACATCACTTAGATATTTAAAAATAGTACTTACAGTTTTTCGAAACCGACACTTATCGCACAAAAAACTAAACTTTGAGAATCCAGGTTCAAAGTACTGGTACTGGATGCTGCGTTTTTTGTACAAAGAATAAATATTGAATCCTCATCTTTTACAGGTAACAATGTATCCACTGAAATTTTGTATTGCATAAGGGTGTTGGCTCATAAAATGTCAACGATGCTAATTCAAATCTATTCTTTTAAATTTTGATAAATCGTTTGAATTTGTCACCTTTTTTAAAATAAAAATGGACATATTAATATCTAACTTAATAATTACGCCTTAAACTAAAAAATTATCTTTAAAATGTGTTGTTGTTTTTCTCGGGCGATTTCTGCGAACGGTCCTGATATAATTCAGATAAAAAAACTGCCGAATAAGCGTTTACATTTGGCGGTGCTTTTGTATGTGATATCAAAGTTTTCGAAGTTTAAATCGGATTTTATAATAACAAGCTTCTTTCAGTTTGCTCAAACTCGTCACCAGTGAAAAATATAAAATTATTGCACAACAATTAATTTGATTTTAAACAAGTAAGTAAATATCTTATATACTAATATCAATCAACAACAAGACCTGTCTTTTCCTAGCAAAGGATTGAAAACACTGAGAAAATTACAAGACCTGAAGCCTCATAGAAAGTGAAATTCCCAATATTTTGACAGCGTTTTTTGTATGTTATGTTGTTAATTCGAGGTTTGAATCGGATTTTATAATAATTAAGCTCTTTCAGTCTTGTTTGAGACTCGTCAACAACAATAAAATTATTGCACAACAATTATCATTTTAACCATGTAAGTGAATATATTATATACCTACTGATATCGATACAATTATGGAATATTTTAGATATGGATTTGAAATCAATCAACAAGGCCTGTCTTTTTATAACAAAGGATCAAAAACACTGAGAAAATTATAAGACCTGGTATAAAGTGAAAGTTCCCAATATTTTCTACGATAGAGACCTCAAAATAATTGCAAATCTTTACTGGAACCAATAAACTATACAAATTAAGGTAGATCATAAAACTATTGTACAGAAATTATTATTTTAACCTAGTAAGTAAATATCTTAAATACTTAGGTACTCGATACAATTGATGTGGTATATTTTTAGCTATGGATTTGAAATACTCGTTGAATTTGACGGTAACGCAGTGTTTCTCCCAAGATGTACCACCAAAATGATTGGATCATATTAAGCAGTTTATTGATGGAAAATATTCGCTTTTTGAAATCGTTGTCTTAAAAAATGTATGTTTTTAATAAAAAAACGAGGCCCCTTTCCCATCAAACGTTGGTTCCAACCAAGGATAATACACACTACTACTACAGGATAGCCTATCCTCATAAGGCCTGTGTGGAACAAATCCACTCTCTCCCCAACGTTAAATCACCAGTTGTGACGTAAGCAGCATGTTATTTCTCGCCTTGACGTAGGTTGTTTAAACAGCTGATGACTTAGTTATGGCATCGTAAATGGTAGCACACGAGGTCAATAAGCAATCCTGTATGTGTGTATCATCCTTAAGTTCAAACACCCTCTACCAGGTACAACATAAAGCTAGCTGCTGGACCCTCATAGTTACGTCACCACCACAGCATCCTGTTATAAGACACATCAAACTTGACACATGTACTCTAAATGGCGCCACGGACGTGACCCAGGTCGCTATGACGTCATCACAGAACCCGAACCATGAATCGAACTTTGCACTATGTACTCTAAATGGCGCCACGGACCCGCACTGACGTAACCCACGTGACCCAGGTCGCTATGACGTCATCACAGAACCATGAAACGAACTTCGCACTATGTACTCTAAATGGCGCCACGAACGTGCCCCAGGTCGCTATGACGTCATCACAGAGCCTGAACCATAATTAAATATACGTAGCGATTTCGAAACGACTCGGAACAATCCCTTCCACGCAAACTCCATATTACAGGAACCTGTAATTGCAAGAATTCACCGCAATAACCCGGTATGACGTCATCACAGGTGACAGATGACGTTTGACAGGTGACGTTTGACAGATGACGTTTGACAGGTGACTGTTGACATGATGGCGGGAAAACATTTCCCCCCACCCCTTTTTCTGGTACCCATAATAAAATCCGGGGGCCCCTTTTTGGGGGGCGGAGCCCTGCGGGCCCCCTTTTCGGGGGGCGGAGCCCTACGGGTCCCAACTACAGCATCCTGTATTACGAACTTCACACTATGTACGCTAGATGGCGCCATGACGTTTGACAAGATGGCGCCGACGATGCATCCACCTTCGTGTCAACGGCGGCGCATCCACCACGTGTCAAGAATGAAAGATTGAGGTTATGGTCGGATTTTGGTCCTAGAACCCGCTTTGACTATCTACTATAGTCAATCGCCAGCGAGTCGCCGTATTTGGCCCAGCAGTCCCAGCACACGGCGACTCTCTGGCGATTGAGTATGAATACCAGTGTAAGTGTTCTTGATCCTCGATTATCCCAGAATTTGATGGTGGGGGAGTATTACACAATTAACACCACATAACCCAGCATACTCGAGTATGCTTGATTATCCTAGCAAAAAATTGTCTATTGTTGCTATGTCGGTTTGTACCTAAGCTTGCAGCAAAGTGCGCCCTGGAGCAAGGTCATAAGCCGAACGCAAATCGAAGAAAAAAAATCCTGAAACCCTTGTTACAGTTGTCACTAATCTCAAAAAAAATTGCTTTTTTTGCTTTTGCTTCGATTAATTTTGTTTCACTAATAAACGAGTAGATAAATTAGTATGAACCTAAAATGAAAGCTAAAAAATCGGGGAAAAGAAATGGAAACGCAAGGCAAACCGAATTAATTTTTTTTTTAAATATTTCAGGTTATAATTTCAAAAAAATTATACCATATTTTACATTTTTTTGAATAAAGTTTATTATACATTCATATTAATTTTTTACAAAAATCTATATAATGTTATAATTTTTCAAAAGTGACATTTGAAAACTAATTTCTCCGGTTGGAATCCATCCATCCATCCCAGGGAAAAGAGAGCGAACTCAGGGTACGGGCTCGATTGTAACCCGAACGCAAAAGAGAACACTCTGAGAGCTAAAACGAACTGGGTCTTATCGTTTCGAACGCGTTCGGAGTTCACTGAGTGTAAGGCGAGGTGTAAAGCCGAACTCAGCCTAGCAATCGATAAAGTGCTTGCGGTAGTTGCGGTATTGTGCTACGGGTGCTACAGTGCTGCCGGCTGGTATTTGTTCAAAAGTCGAATAGTTCGACCGTCGTTTCGCATTTACATAGCAGACATGCATTTACAGAAATCTTTTTGACATTTTAAAAATTTAGTTTATGTTTAGGAAAAGAGATGGATGACGCGAGCGCTCCTAACGGCGAAAACATTTATGGGCCTTTTTATTTTCGATAAGGTAAGGCATCTTCCCCTGCTTCCTCAATCAACATATTTATCTAGACTAGACGATCGCAGAAGAAAGTTTCGTTTTCTCCAGTGCACCCTTGCCTTGCGCTTTCGAGAGTGAGAGCTTGCTCAGCAAGAGTGAGAGCTTGCTTTTTTTTATAAAATTTAATTACCTCTCTCATTGTTAGAAAAGTGAAAAAGCTATCTTTTATTGAATTAATTCACTCTCTCCCTGCTTATAAGGGCTCAGTTAAAAGACTCAGTAAAAATACTCGCTAAATTCCTGAAGATTTTTATTAAATAAATTGGTAAAAAAAAATCTTTAAGTCACAAGCTTTTATAAAATGCACTAAAAATTAAAAAATAATTTTCCAGCATTCTGATATTATCATAATAATAAAAGCGATGGCCGACTCATCAATTAAATATCACTATTTGTAAGAATCTGTCTAGCAGAAAAATACAAAGGTACCAAACCCACCCAACCCGACCCAGATACCCCAGCATTTCTCTGACATAGGTATGGCAATGGCACAACATGGCGGCACATCAAACATATCTTTGATGACCCGCTATGTTGAATATTCTTTAAGTGTTTAGATCACAAATTTAGATTAACTTATGCTTTGATTTGCGGCCATCGCTTTCATTATTATGATAATATCAGAATGCTGGAAAATTATGTTTTAATTTTTAGTGCATTTTATAAAAGCTTGTGACTTAAAAATTTTTTTTTACCAAATAATTTTCTACTTTTTAGTCTCAGCTATCTACCCTATTAAATGGAAATATTTGTTCAAAAAGTTTATGATATTACATTTTTGAACTCTTAGTGTGTTTGGAAACTCATTTTTCTATTGGGGTGGGGGGGGGGGGGAGGGTGGGGGTAGAGGTAGAATAGTATATTATATACCTAGGTAGAGAAGTTGGTCCTTATATACCGAGCGCTTTTATAAACCGAGGCGCTCGCGCCGAGGTTTATAATGAGTGAGGTATATAATGACTTTCTCTACCGAGGAATATATAGAATTTTTTTTACTACTGCTAGTAGAAAATGAAAAATTTGTTTAAAATCTGTGCTCCAATTATTTTTTTTGAACGCCCTCTTGAAAGTGCTGCCCTCTATCAACAGCTTATGATAACTTCCTATGTACCTACAGAAACCTGTATTTTTTTTCAAATTGACGTATGGAAATGAAATTGAACCAATAGAAACATGACAATATCCTTGCGTCATGACGTCATTTTCATTATTAACCTAGGTATTTTTTCATTATTTTCATTATTCACCTAGGGAGAGAAATTCAATTTTTTCCTAGAAAAATAGATTGAATAATGACAATTTCTCAGGTTAGTAGTAAAAAAATATATTTTTTGTTTGGGCTGTATTGCCATCGGACCTTTATGCATATACCAAATTCTATAAAAGTAATTTTCAGTGAAGTGTGTCAAAAACGCATTTTTCTATGGAAGGGGGTGGGGGTAGGGGTGGGAGGACATTTTTTTCTTATTGTTGTATTGTCATCGGACCACTATGTCTATACCAAATTTCATCCAAATCGGATAATGGGAAGTGTGTCAAAAACACATTTTTCTATGGAAGGGGGTGGGAGTAGGGGTGGGAGGATATTTTTTTCTTAATGTTGTATTGTCATGGGACCACTATGTGTGTACCAAATTTCATCCATATCGAATAATGGGAAGTGTGTCAAAAACGCTTCACAAGTTTTGATAGTTAGATAGTTAGACAGAACATGTGAAGCTAATAGACTGTGAGATAGGGGCTGTTTAGTGGAGTCATTTTTTTTTTGTCTGGCATTTTGAGGGCTGAATGTGGCTAGTTAGCTGATGAGAATATGGGTGATTTTAACTCCTGCCTCCCGTTAGAAAATTTGCAGAAGAAAAAAATTGATTTACCTACCTGAAGATTTTTTTTTAATGATCTCAAATTTTCTGGCTTTTAAATAAAAGATTGACATTGACATAAATAATTCACCCATGAAAAATACCAGATGCGTTTCAATGGGTGAAAAAGTGGGGATGAGTGTCAACTTCCAAGAGAAAAGAAAAGAACCTTCCGCGTTTACTTTTTGTCTGGCAATCGAGAGAATAAAAGGTTTTGTTGTGAAAATAACGCTGAAAAATCGCCAGACAGTAATCACAGTTCGAAATCGAGATTTCCGGCGAAACATTCTATGGACATTTCGAACAGGGGGCAGGCTATAAAACCACTTATATTCTCATCAGCTAACTAGCCACGTTCATCCCTCAAAATGCCAGACAAAAAAAAATGACTCCACTAAACAGGCCCTATCTCAGGGTCTATAAATAAAAGCTTGTAAAAAGAATAGAGTCAACTGGTGAATTGTGAAGTTACTCGATTTTTTACCCTACACTAGTGAAATGAAAATGTGTTAGTGGATTAGGCTAGTACCTAATAACAATATTATCCTGTACTGATTGAATTAGACAAACTTGTTAGATTTTTGATGTTATGCAACAATAGAGAAAATTAAAGGAAAAAGTGTTAAGTGCATTATTTAGCAGTGGCGTCTCCATCCCCTTTATGATCCAGTGATCTACTCTTAAATAATGTTGATATCTCAATCAGAGGTCTAAAGAGTACCTATAGAATGATGTTTGCTGATAAAAGCGGAGGAAAAATCTGTCATCATGAGTCAAAATCGACAGGTTGACTTGCTCGGAGAATCAGTTTTACTTTATGGCACTTAGTGCGGATAAGGCCCTTCTGCGCACGGAGTACCAAAAAGTGTAACTTTGAGCCCCGAAATGCGTGCGGAAAAGTACTACTTTGCACACGGTCGTAGGAAAGAGTTATTCTCCTTACAAGTGCGCAAAGTGTTAAGTGGAGTTCGGATCAGTTTTTGCGTGCGGAAAAGACACTTTGTGCACGTGTTACGAACTAAATTAAGTATGTAGGTATATGACGTTTTTTGCTTATTTTCAGGCTGGTGAAAAATACAGCGTAAAAGCCAAGCCGAAGGCAGCTTCAGCTCCTGCCTCTGCCAATCCGGAGGCGGATTTCGCCAACTCGAAGGCAGTTGCCAAAGCTACGGCGGTTTCAAAGGTGATTCCATCCAAACAGAAGGCGGCTCCTGTTTCACGCTCGGCCCGTGCTGGACTTATGGTAATCTCACGTCACGTTTTAAATCCTGCCATACACGTTTTCATTTATTTTATTTTATTATTCGCGGCCTAGTTTTTGCATTAATTTCCAACACACGATTGAGGTTGTGTTGTTTTTTTTAGTTCCCTGTGGGCAGAGTACACAGACAATTGAAAAATCGCACCACTAGCCGTGTAAGAGTCGGTGCTACGGCTGCGGTATACTCAGCTGCTGTTTTGGAATATCTAACAGCCGAGGTAAGTTTTATCTAAATATGCAGCGGGAAAATCCACTGGAAGAATCCATAATCAGGTGTTTACCTTTCCATTTTGTTATCCATCATGCATGCTCATGAGTTTTGCTATGATTGCACGAAATTGTTTTGAGTGCTATCCAGTAACAAAAGGTAGAACTTCTTTGAGTATCGTTGAAATGATTGAAACCAAGGACAAAGTCACCCAGTCAAATTTCTTTTGCTGACGTAATTTAGGCATACTTTTTTATTATAGGGATAAAACATAAATAATTTTTCGCAGGTTGTTGAGTTGGCAGGAAACGCCAGTAAAGATTTTAAAGTTAAAAGAATCACCCCTCGTCATCTACAATTGGCCATTAGAGGAGATGAAGAATTGGACTGTCTAATCAAGGCTACTATTGCCGAAGCTGGTGTCATACCGCACATCCACAGACTGTTGGTCGACAAGACAGAAGCCGAACGCTGGCAGTCAGTATAAACAACCATCCTGAAAATTTAGATTTAAATGTTAGTAGTTAGGGTACCTATGTATGAATGTATGAATAATGTGGCTAAGCGCTGGTTAAATACACTCACTAAAATAATTAATTTCTTTAAGAAACATGTTTTTTAATAATTTTAACTTGATTTGTGATTTCAGTTTCGGTTTTTGTTAGTGCACAAACTAAACATTAGGTACATTGGTTTATGGAAAATTTCCTGTGTGCCTTGTATAATTTATAATTTGTATTTTGATAATTCAATTTAGACTTGATTTTTGATTAAAATGTAGAAATCTGGGTTCATTACAATAAAGATTTCCTATAAAATTGAAAATTATTTTTTCGCATTTTCTGGAATGCTTCACTTCCTAATAAAAAGTAGGCTTGAAAGTGCATTGCATCGAAATTGGAGATTATTGTTATCAAATTCCTTTCCTAGCTTATTTTTGATTGAAAACGGCATTAAAGACAACAAAGCAACCCAAATTCGTCTTAAAAGTACTTGTATGGCTTTTTTCTCGTAATAACTTACGTTGGATCGAAATTGGAGATTATTGACATCAAATTCCTTTCCTGGCGTATTTTTGATTGAAAACGGCATTAAAGACAGTAAAACAACCCAAATTCGTCTTAAAGGTACCGTAAATCGGGTGACTTGAGACGATTTTGACTTTCCGCACGCGATATTTTCGAAACTATTGCATCGGCCGCCAGTGTGTCAAGAATCCTGTGCATAGCAGATTCGAGATTTTACGTTGATGTTCGGGAACAAGGTCGAACGCGGTTCTTCTGGAAATTACAGGAATAAATTACGGCTATATACAGTGTGATTTTTTAAGTGTGCAACATATGGGGATTTTTTTTAGTAATAGCACAACCCAAATACAAACAAGACCAAAAGTTGGTTGTGATAATCATAGTAGGTGTACTTAGAATGGTTGCAAGTCAAACAGCATACAGGGTAGCTCAAACAATAATATCAAAGCTGTACTGTAAAGTACCCTTTTTTTTTAGAAAATTCAGCAAAATGTTATAGAGAAAAGTTGTTTGGAATTAAAAGTTATGCCTAAATACCAAAACATAGCCTCCTAAGATTTTTTTTTATTTTCTTTCGAAAAAAATCTATAATTTCTATATTTTTTTTATTTTTTATTTCCGCCCTTAATAATTTCAAAAATTAATTAAAATCGAATCAATTTTACATAGCTTTCTTCAAATTCAAGCATATTTGTAAAATTAGCTTAGATTTTTAATTTTTTATGGAATCACAAAATTCATGTTTGTTTCAATGATATTAACACAACTTTAAAATGTCGCATTTTTTAACAAGTTAAAACATTACTAATGATGATAGCCATATTAAAAAAACTCTCCTTAAAGTGCAAAAGTTTTATTTTATTTAAGTAAATACTAGTAGAATTTTGATATTTTTTGAGCCACCCTGTATGCTGTTTGACTCGCAACCATTCTAAGGGCCGATACTTTTGCTCTCGATTAACGAATTTGATACGTTGTCCAAGTTTGGCATGGTTCAAGGTCTATAAGTGTGATGTGGTTAGAGCACATTCTAAGCCCAGATTATTTTTAACGGCTGTCAAATGGGAGTAAAAGTACCGGCACTAAGTGCACCAAATATGATTATCAGACATGCACCAACTTTTGGCTTTGTTTTTATTTTGATTGTGCTATTACTAAAAAAAATCCCATATGTTGCACACTTAAGTAATGACACTGTATAAGGACGGGTTTTAGCTTGTAAGTTCAAGTTTCAGTTGATACGATTTAAAATAGTGATTATTGTTGTAAAGAGTTTAATTGTTGTGTTAGTTATTAAAGTAATTAGTGTCAGAGTGTATCGTTACGTGGAATTATTGCTGTGTTAATTGGACTTTGATTTTTGGAATAAACGAAACGAACCCAAGATTTTTGTCAGGCAATCAAAAGCCGTGACAATTGGTGTCAGAAGTGAGACATAAAGGACTGCAGAGTGAAATACAATTGCGGAAGTGCGGGGACACTAGTGTAGTGTAAAAACTGAACACTTAGTGAACTGAACTGAACACTGGGATAGTTATTCAGTGCAAACAGTGACAATCACAAAAAGAGACTTAACCGGTCATGTAAATTACTACGGAAGTGACTCTATAACCGATTTTGACTGTGATAGTGAATTTTCGAGTGAGTTCTAGAAAATTCTATATGGAAACTAAGGGAGATATCGAACTTGTGACTTCGCCGACGTATTAAAAACATCAATCGTCATTCAGAAGAAGTTTTTCGAGGAGTTTCGGGAAAATTCTAGAACATTCTATTTGGAAACCAAGGGAGATATCGAAATTGTGACTTCACCGACTTGTTTGCTTTATCAATCGACATCTAGAAAAGAAATTTCAAGAAAATTCCAGAACATTCTATTCTAGAATAAAGCAAGTTATCCAATTTGTGACTTCACTGGCGTGTTTGGAACTTTGAGCAAAGACCAGAAAATATATTTGAAGAAAGTTCGAGGGAAATTCTAGAACGTTCTGTATATGCCTATTGTCCAACAAATACCTTTTTAAAGTCACGTGATTTTTGTCTACCCTTGTTGAATACATTTAAACAGCGGTGATAGTAAAATTGACAAAAAAATTGCTGTCTAATTATTGTTCATAATATTCTTACCTGAAATAGAATCCGTCACTGCCATCAATTAGTTTGTCAAAGTTATTTTCGGAAATAATACAACGAACAAACACAGCTAATAATTTTGACTATATTAACCTTTTTCCAACTCGAAAAGAAGCAAATAGAAAACGGGTACTCAGTTTAAGTTCAGAATGTATTACAACAGACAGCAGATGCAACAAAAGTGAGTCTCGCAACAATTGCAAGTATTAAAATTGCCCTCTGATTGGTCAATACTACTTCAGAAACGCGTTTGTAAAATGCTAGTGGGAACATATATTAAAATTCAATAGTAATTAACCACCAGTAGCTTTTTGTAGGTGATATCAACGACATAATCAATGGACACACGTTTTTTGCCACCAGTATCACGTGACTTTAAAATGGTATTTGTCGGACTATATCACAAGACAACAAGCAAAAATGGACGAACAAAAAGTTGAGGAACTTCTGCGGAAATTTTTGGAACTTCAAGAGACCAAACGACAACAAGAAAAACAAGAAGACGAAGCTAGACGACAACAAGAAGAGGCCAGAAGACAACAAGAACGACAAGAAGACATCGGACAACTGCAGAAAATATTTCAAACCATACAAGGAACTGTCGCTAACCTAGACCAGAAGATTGAACAAGTTATTAAAGACGATGTGCAAGAAGTTAAACACGACGTTCAGGAAGTAAGAGCTATAAAGTCAAAACCGATGTTCAAGAAGTTAAAGACGATGTTCAGCAATTAAGACAAGAAGTTGAGGACCAAGTTCAAGCAGCTCAAGCACTTAAAGATAAGGTGAATAAATTAGAAATACAGTCCATTAATCCAGTCAGTGTTGGGGCATTCTCTGGTATGAAAATAAAACCACCAACTTTTGACGGTTCTACATCCTGGACCATGTATATCCGACAATTTGAAGCTGCTGCAAATACCAACGGATGGAACGACCAAGAAAAAGCTACAGCATTAATAGTGGCGCTACGAGGACCTGCCTTAGACCTTCTTCAGTCCATTCCTTTAGTCTACCAACAGAATTACCAGCATCTAAGCCAGACGTTAGAATTGCGCTTCGGATATCATTACAGGCAAGAAGTATTTAGAACTCAAGTCAAATCAAGAATTCAGAAACCCGGCGAGAGTTTACAAGAATTCGAATCAGAAGTTAAAAGGCTAGTGAGTTTGGCGTTTCCTGCAGCTGGGGAAGACATGCAAGAATGGTTGGCAGTATCTGTATTCATTGATGGTATCAGAGATTCCAAGATCCAGGAAAACCTAAGAATATCTAAGTTCAGATAAAGTAGCGAAGCCCTTGTGCGAGCATTAGAACTGGAAGCAATATTTGGTGCCTCACGACCCAGAAATACGAGTAGTGTCCATTGAGGACCCAAAAGAAAAACAATCATCAAGAGAGGATGGCAGTTTCGAGAACGTTATGAGAAGTTTCATGGAGAGAATGGAGAAACTGTTACTAGAAGATAGAAAAATGGGAAACGATTCCAGACAAACACAAACCCCGAGAAACCGAATAGAGTGCTACCGGTGTCATAAGCTTGGGCATATTCAACGAGATTGTAGAGTAAGGATGTCTTCTCCATTAAAGGATCGTTTCCAACGCTTTTCGAGATCGAGAGACGCCAGCCCTAATAACAGACAGGGAAACAAGAACTAACCAGTATGGAGGGGCGAATGCTGGTTAGTAATGACGAAGCCCGCAGGGTTGTGTACATAAAATCATTGGGCAGTCATTATAGAGGATTAAAATTCGAAGGACAAATTATTGGAGAATTGGAAACCATCACTTTTGATACGGGTGCTGAAGTTTCCATAATTAAAAGAACATTAGTCAAGTCTCGGGCAATCCAACCGCTCACTAGAAACCTGTCACAACGAACAGTCACGGGCGAATCTGCACCAGTTCAAGGAAAAGCTATGATTGAGCTTACTTTTGGATCTACCACCTTCAGGCACAGAACATTAGTCGCCGATATAGAAGATGATTTCATTATGGGAATGGATTTGATCGGCCAGCATGGTTTCTCTTTTGATCCTTCCATGAACATCCCTAAATTTGGTAATGAAGAAATTGTCCTAACAACACAAGAAGAATCCGATGCCGTTAAGATCTTGGCCACAACCCCAGTGAGGATTCCTGGAAGTACTGAGAAGATCATTTGCGGAAGATTAGAAACAAACCCTGGGTGCTGCGTTGGACTAACACGTAATTTAATTGGAGATAAACCAGAAAGATTTCTTGTTGGAAAGACTCTAGTAAGAACAAATGGGGACATTATGATAAGAATTACCAATGTTTCTTCCGAAACAGTAAGAATAAAAGGAGGCATTATTGGAACTCTCGAACCAGTTAAGCAAATATCGAACTCTGACCTACCAGAAAAGCGACATTTTGTGAAATCGAAATTGAATAGAGACATCTTGATGCAGACTTTGGCGAAATCATGGAAACATCTCGATCCAGATAGACTTCAAGTAGCCACAGATTTCATCTTGAAAGAAGCAGACGTATTTGTGATGGACAATCAAACCGGACGGACCAGCTTAATTCCACACAAAATTGATACTGGATTGGCACACCCAATAGGGTAGTGGACAAGGTATAATTTCAATGAAATTGATGATCTATTGTTCATCTATGGAGTAAATGAAAAATATTCCTATTGAATTAAAACGATTGTGAAAGTAGAGTTTTGGGACGCAATATTTAAACGAAAATATTTCGCGCCTTGATTCTACGTCATAGTTGTTGTATTTGAGTATAAAATGAATTAAACCTTCGTCCTATATTCGACACACACTTACTCATTAGTGCAAAAAAGATAGATATATCAGCGTCTGTCGGGGCGCACCCTCAACTTAACCCCACTTTTTGAGAGATTTCCATTTGTCAATCAATGCGCACTGAGCTTATCTACATCTTTTTCTAGAAGCATGTGAAATATAAGGACGCACTGATCGCGCTCTCGCCCACTCTTATTAATGTCGGAATGCCTTAGACATAACAGCTGTGACGTAATTTCCGGGCGGTAAATTATAGCGTTTAAAATAAGTATAAATTTGTTTATTTTTTTTCAGGTATATTTTTGTTTTCTAAAATCAAAGAATCATCAACTACTATTTATTTTGTTATGGAGATTAATAATAGTATATTGTTGTATTAGGAGCACAAAAAAGTGCTTCTACTCCGTATGCAACACGCTATTTTTTCTCCAAACAAATGGGGTAAGCTCGGGGGTAACTGAATGGTTAAGCGGCACTAAAAGTACGAGCGGCACTAATAGTGCTTTTGCTGCCGCTCCAGCGGCACTAAAAGTACTTTTGCTGCCGCTGGGGTTGCCAAGCAGCATAGAAATTAAATTTCTACCACCTCGACAGGTGTTAACCCGCTGAATTTGCTTACCAGCATAGAAAATAAATTTCTAACATCTTGACAGGTGCTGACAAAGTGGCGTTTTTTTGACGTTTGGAGAAAAAAAAAATATTTCAAAAAATTGTCCACTACCCTATGAGATAACCACCACGACGTATGCCAGTAGCTAAGCAACAAGAAGTGGAAAACCAAATTGATAAAATGCTTCGAGGGAATCATCAAAGAGTCAAATAGTCCATGGTCTGCGCCAGTAGTATTGGTTACCACCAAGAAAGATGGAAGTCTTAGATTTTGTGTGGACTACCGAAAGCCTAATGACGTCACCAAGGACAGCTTCCCTCTCCCGAGAATAGACGATACATTTACAACTCTATCGGGCCCCAAATAGTTGTCCACCTTGGATGACAAAGTGAAAACTGCCTTCAGTACCAGAAGCGGGCTATACCAGTTTAATGTAATGCCTTTCGGATTGTGTAATGCTCCAGCTACGTTTGAGCGACTGATGCATATTGTTTTGCGAGGCCTTACATGGAGAACTTGCCTGGTATATTTCGATGATGTCATGATCATGGGAAATTCGTTCCAAGAACATCTCAATAACCTGAAAGAAGTTTTTGACCGCTTCCGGAATGTTAACTTGAAACTCAATCCAAATAAGTGTTTTCTATTTCAAAAGAAAGTGGAATTCTTAGGTCACGTGGTATCTGAAGATGGCATACAAGTTATGGAAGGAAAAATATATGCTGTCAGAGACTGGCCAAAGCCACGAGACATACATGAACTAAGGAGTTTTCTAGGATTATGTTCTTATTATCGAAGATTTGTGGAAGGATTCGCCAATATAGCTGTTCCGCGTCATCGATTAACAGAAAAAAAATCAACATTCAGTTGGACCCAAGAATGTGATTCCGAATTTAGAAAATTGAAAGCAGCATTATGTACGTGCCCAGTGTTGTCCTATCCTGATCAGAAAGGCATGTTGATTTTAGACACAGATGCAAGTAACACCATTCTTGGAGCTGTCCTTTCACGAATCCAAAATTCACAAGAACATGTCGTGGAGTACTACAGCAGAACCTTATCAAAGCCGGAACGAAATTATTGTGTCACCAGAAGAGAGTTGCTTGCCATTGTAAAAGGAGTCGACCATTTTCATAAGTATCTCTACGGACGCAGGTTTCTAATTCGAACAGATCACGCAGCTCTAAAATTGCTTTCAGAAATGGAAACTCCTGAAGGACAGCTTGCTAGATGGATTCAGAAATTGTAGCGATACGATTTCCAAATTAAACATCGACCGGGAAACCTGCATAAAAATGCTCACGCTCGGTCTGGACGGCCATGTAAAGAAGATTGCAGGCATTGTTAAAGAATCGATATACATGAGAAAAACACTAGTCCAGCTATGAGAGCTGATCGTCGATGACAAATGGACTACCAAATAAATGAGAGAAGATCAGGAGGCAGACCAGGCCATCGGGCAAATTCTACATCCTCAAGAAAAGGATGAATGTAGGCCAGAATGGAGAGTATCAAACAAGAGCTTGATTTAGAAGGCGTTGTGGGCCCAGTGGAACTCTCTGGCCGTAGAAAATGGTTTGCCCAAAAGAGTTTGGGAAAGTGCTGATGGGAAATCCACTAAGAGCCAACTGGTTATCCCAAAAGAACGAGTGGAAGATGTATTAAAAGAAATACACGACGGAACTTCAGGGGCACATTTCGGAGTTAACAAGACTTTGGATAAAATTCGGGAACGTTTTTACTGGGTTCACTACCATGAAGACGTTAAAAGCTGGTGCCGAAAATGCGACATCTGTGCTACCAGTAAAGGCCCTAAACTAAGATCTCGGGGGCCCATGAAACAGTACAACGTCGGTCTTCCATTTGAAAGAATAGCGATAGATGTAGCCGTACCGTTCCCAGAGTCAGAGCGTGGTAACAAATACATCTTAGTTATCATGGATTACTTCAGTAAATGGCCAGAAGTTTCTGCTATTCCCAATCAAGAAGCCATCACTGTTGCCCAGGTGCTAGTGAACGAAGTTTTTAGTCGTCATGGTCTGCCACTAGAGTTACATTAAGACCAGGGACGAAACTTCGAATCTGCCATCTTCAAGAAAATCATGGGCATTCCAAAGACAAGGACAGCACCTTTACATCCACAGTCTGATGGCATGGTAGAACGATTCAATAAGACTGTTTATAACTAATTTAATATTAGTTTAGTGGACTGTATATTTGAATAAATTTCTTTTTTCTCCAAACGTCAAAAAAACGCCACTTTGTTAATCTCTGTCAAGATGTCAGAAATTTAATTTCTATGCTGGTAGGCAAATCCAGCAGGTTAACACCTGTCGAGGTGGTAGAAATTTAATTTCTATGCTGCTTGGCAACCCCAGCGGCAGCAAAAGTACTTTTAGTGCCGCTCGTACTTTTACTGCCGCTTAACAATTCAGTTACCCCCGAGCTTACCTCATTTGTTTGGAGAAAAAATAGCGTGTTGCACACGGAGCAGAAGCACTTTTTTGTGCTTCAGCAGTATTGCAAGCCTCACTACGTTCGGCTCGCAAACCTACTGCTTCAGCACAAAAAAGTAAAGCTTCTACTCCTAATACAACAATATACTATTTTCTCCGAATGACAGTAAAAGCGGCCTTTTAATGACACTTGACAGGATCAAAAGTTGTATTTTTACTGCCTAGGCAGTAAAAGTGGACTTTTACTGCCTAGGCATTAAAAGTGACAGTGTCACAACGTTCCAGGTAATAATTTCACTCGATTTGGTATTTGAAATTGATGGTGACAATGACAATTGTCAAAATAATTTAATTATTTGGATAATAATAATGAATGAAATAAATATAAAAATGATGTCCATGTGTGAATTTGAACATTCGGGGAGAAAATAATATGTTTTACATGGCAGAAAAGCAGAATTAATGCCTCGGCCGGTTTCCTAGCCTCGGCTATGAAACACCAGCCGCGGCATTAAATCTTGTACTTTTCTGCCTTGTAAAACAAATAACTATTATTCGGAGTGAAATTATCTCGAAGAGACAGAATTTATAATTTATTTGACAAATTAATTGACAATACTGACAATACCAGTTATTTTCAAATTGCTTATGGATAACAAATTTTCTTAAACTTCATTCCACGAAACGAGATAGTAGAGGTAAACAAACAGGCGGAGCATAAAAATTCAGAGGAGGACTGCAAAAATATGAATTACAACTAATGACATTTATTATTGTCAAATTGTCATATGAGTCAATAAGTTTAATGTCGTATTTCCTAGTATTTTACAATTATTTAAATAGTGTTTGGTGAATTATTGTTAATTAGTGAGCAATTTAGATTAAAACAATATCAAGTTCAACAGATTCCGCTGAAGAATTCGTTCGGAAATATATTCAGAGGAGAGAAATACAAAACAACCTAAGACGGTCCTGCCTAGGGAGGAGTATAATCCTTTTCTAGCCAATAAAATTCGACTTACCTGTCAAAGTTTGTTTACTTTCACTATCTCGTTCCGTGAAATGAACTTTAGAGCTAATATAATATGTTCAGAAACAATAATATCTAATTAATGGCGTTTCCGATTGGTAGATTTAGTGCGGAACTAGTGCAATTTTTTCTATTTCTCTCTTTTTTTTCTACAAGTCGATCAAAAGGATGCAAATACACTCAGTGCGCATTGAATCTACCAATCGGAAACGCTATTAATCTAAATCTAATTTAACATATCGCCCACCTTGAAAGGTGGTATAAACTTTCAACATATTTTACACAAAAGAAAAACAAAAACTTATAGGTACTAAATTAAAATTGATAGGTACCATAGTTTACGAATTTAAACAAATTCCTAATTCCAAAGGTACCTAATTTAACAAATACAAAAAGGTCTTTGAATCAACACTCCGATTCAATAGGTAAGACACAAACACGATTGATTCCTCTTTTCAATATCGTGCCTTGACTTTTTACACTTACAACCCTCACGCGATATTATCTGTTCCGCGATGCAACTCAGTAACACGTCCTAGTTTCCAATTCAAGACCGGAACATTATCGTCTTCAATTAACACTAAAGATCTCATAGCTTTACCAAAGACTGACAGTTTTTCCGCTATTTCAACCTGGTTTGGAGTTCACTAAGGTACTCCTTTTGCCATCTCTCCCAGTAATACTGAACCATAAACTGAATATGCTGCAAAGGAGACAGTCGATTCACCAAAACATCGATAAGAAGGTATTCTGGTATTGAGGTAAGGGTACGTCCAATCAGAAAATGGGCAGCCGTCAAAGCAGCAGCATCTTCTGGGTCTTCAGTTATTGGACATAAAGGTCGAGAATTTGAAATGGCTTCGATTTGAATCAGTAAAATACCCAACTCCTCAAATGTTAAAGATTTATTCCAAAGAACACGCTTGACATGAATTTTAGAGCTCTTTATTCCTGCTTCCCAGAGACCACCAAAAGTAGGGGAATTGGCAAGAATAAAGTGCCATTTTTCCATTTTAAATTTTCTTTCGCTAACATTGTAGTGAAGTATTCGCAATTAATTTGTAAAAATTCATAAACTCGACAAATTTCTGTTTGCTCCAACGTAATTAAGACCATTGTCTGAATAAATATTTCTAGGTTTGCTCCGCCTACTCGCAAACCTATGAAGAGCAGCTGAAAAACATTCTGTTGTTAGCTCTGAAACAATCTCAAGATGTACTGCTTTGGTACACATACAAACAAACAAACAAAGGTAAGCCTTGGAACACTGAGAGTCTCGACCTTTCTTATTTTCACCATAAAATGGCCCACCATAATCAGTGCCAACATTTTCAAAAACACCGTGAGTGTTAACCCGAACATCAGGCAAATTTCCCATTAAGTAATTGGTCCCCCTAGGGTTAGCCTTGAAGCAATTCAAGCATTTATTTATTATTTGCCGACAAAGATTTCGACCACCTATGGGCCAGTATCTTTCTCTGATGGAGGATAATAATAGTTGTGCACCGCAATGTAAAAGTCGCTTATGTTCATGTTCTAGTATATATGTTACCGTAAAAGTCCGAATTTTGGTGAATCTCCAGATACACCGGTGAATGTCAACATTCACCAAGTTACTTGGCGTATGTCCGAAGTATTGTTCAAATATCATTATTTCTAACTTACACCGGCGAATGTCAACATTCATCATGCACTCATGGTGTATGTTGAAAATAAACATTTTTTTATTAAACGAAAACAAAAATAAAGCGTGGGTTATAATTTATTTTATAACGCATGGGAAAAGTTTTCCAATAAACATAAAAAAATTGCTGAACTCAGAACAAACTCAAAAAAAAAATTGTTATAACAATTTCATTTAATTTTTTTAAACAAAAAAAAAAGAAAAGTACTTAAATGTATGACAATCTTATTTATTGCAATAACTCAAACTTCCATGACACTTGGAATTGCACAAAAACCTTTTGTTTTTACAGCTACATTTAGCTGTGGAACATTTCTGTTTGCAGTTACAACGTGTATAGCCTGGCCCTCCACTTTTTGAATTAGCAGAAGCTACTTCTCAGCGATATTTCTTGAGTTGAATTCTTTTCCATGGAAATTAACTTTTCTTTACAAATTGCGAATTGATTACGGGTGAAAAGCTGCTTTAAGGTACCATTTTTATTTGCTAATTTATAAAAGTCTGAATCCTCTATCCCAACAACAGTTGCTAACACATTTCAGGGGTCTGTACGACCACGGTTGACGTCAGGGACTTTAATTCTTACGGTATCGCCAATTTGGGCCGGAGGAAACTTTTTTTTTCGAGGTTCGCAACATTTTTGTTGCTTGAAGTAGAAGATTTTCTTTTGCGGCTACTCTTTTTGAATAAATTAGCTCGTGTTGTTCAGTCAGAACTTGAGATGAAGACGAATTCGGTTGCAGATCAGCCAGTGCTTGAAATGAAGACGTGCTGGGTTGCGGATCAGTCAATACTCGAAATGAAGACGTGCTGGGTTGTGGATCAGTCAGTACTTGAGATGAAGATTGTGGATTGGCTCCATTGGTATTTTGGTCATCTATATCACTTTCATCCGAAACAGGATTATCGATGTGGTCACTAACCAAATTTTCTTCACAAGTTTTAACGTAAGCTTCTAGCTGTTTCTCGGTTTCAATGTTAGAAATTTGTCCGTGAGGGAGAGATGACGATGCTATGCCTCTTTTTGGTTTAACGTCAAACAGAGCTTCATATGGACTCTGGCGTATCCCTTCATGATGAGCTGTGTTTTTGGCGAATTGGACAAACGACAAGCCTTCTGACCATTTATTTGTATCATTTTCGTGCATCCAAGCAGTTAACATATCCTCTATGTCCTGATTGGCTCTTTCGACTGAGCCTTGTGTTTGGCTATGACGAGGCTTTCCATGCACTATTTTAACATCTTTCCACATAGCGCACAGTTCAGATATAACTCGGTTACTGAACTCTCTACCATTATCTGAATGCAGTATAGCGGGAGCACCAAATATTAGAAAAATATGAAGAAGGTGATATGCTACTTCTTCTGCTCTCTTGGTTTTTAATGGTCGTAACTGAACAAACTTTGTTAAATGATCCTGGTATACCATTATGAATTTATAATCGCCATCTAGAGTTTAATTCGGAACTCACCATTGGTTTTACAACAATACCTTTTCTTGGCGCACTGTGTTTCATTTGACATTGTTTACACAAATTTAAATACAACAGTATGACTTCATAAGTAATATTTTTGTATTCAACTTGCAATTCTTTGAGCATTCGTGTTCTACCTCAATGGCCTGTCCTTATGTGAGTTTCGAAAGTATATCAAATAATTCTTCATTTGTAACATAATACTGAATACTCGTTTCTCCTGGTTTTAATGACACAATTAGCTTTTGTTCGTCACTTAGTTTCAGGATGTCAAAACGTTTCAAACGTTTGTAGTCCAAAGGTGGACTTCACTTACTTTTAGCAGAAATCACTTCACAAACGATTTTACACTACCTTTCTTGAGAAAAATAAAAACAATTGTCTTCTCGTTTACTTCTAATTAGGGCATGTAACTTTTCAAAAAACTGATCACTATTGACTGCAGTAGTAGCCATTGAACACAAATTTTAATAACATATATTGAAGTTAAATTAGGTAGTAAGATTGCACGTATACGCTATCAAACCTTGCATAAGACTAACAAGCCCTGACAGAAGCGGACCAAAACAGAAAAATCCAGTTAAAACCTGTCGTTTCCGACATTGACCAGAGCTCATTCGTGAATGTCGAGATACACCGGTGAAGGTCCGAAATTATATTAAAACTAATAAATGTTCGGTCTTCTACCAACTCATTTGGTGTTTGTCGACATTAACCGGTGAATGTCGACATTCACTAATTTCGGACTTTCACAGTAACATATATTTGGTTAAAGTGTATTTACTAGGTAAAATAATGGGATATTTTTTTTATCTGATAAATAAGCATGTTTAAGTCTACCGCCAACACATATTAAATCATTTTTCAAAATTGGATTCAAACTTAAAATTTTACTTTTAGAAGAAACTTGCTTTCCAGAAATTAAACAATTGAATTCATCAGTAAACATCTCTAATTGAGCTTTTTTTATCAATAGTTCAAGTGATTTATTAATTTCTTCAGGCATAAAACCACCTTCGAGTCTTTTATCATGATCTTTTATCTTCAAATTTTTTATAAAACGTAAGGCATAAGCTAATGAATGTAAAATTTCTGTGAAAGATGAACCATCTTTAGACAATTCATTCAAGAAATTGAAAGTATTTGAAATAGGCAAAGAAACTGATTTTTGTTCCGGAATTTTAGGGATAGGATATTCTTGAAGATTCCAAGAAGAATAGTCATTTGAAAGAAATGCTGGACCATGCCATCATAATAAATTATTCACCAAGTCTCTAGATGTAATACCTCTCGATAGTAAATCTGCTGGGTTTTCCCCCGATTTGACAAAATGCCAATCTGGTTTATTCCATAATGACCGAATTTCGCTAACCCTATCAGCCACAAAAGTCTTCCAAGAAGACGATTGACCGCGAATCCAATATAAAGTTATCGTCGAATCTGAAAATAATATTTGTCAAACTTTATTTCTAAAGCTGTCATAACCTTATTAACTAAATTAGCCAATAACTGTGCTGCACACAACTCTAATCTTGGCAGGCTGACTTGTTTCACAGGAGCGACTCGAGTTTGGAACATAACAAATTGGTCATAAAATTGAAATTTCTCAAAGAATATCGAACATAAACGCAAGCGCCATTATGCTTTCACTGAGGCGTCACCAAAACCATGTAATTCTAGAACATAATTTAAAAATACGTTTCTATATATTCTAAATTCATTTATTGAAGTGATACTGTGCTGAAATTCCTGCCAGATCTTAAGTAGGTATATACCAAGGTAATTCATCGTCCCAGTTTATCCTGAGTTTCCAAATATCTTGAATTAATAATTTGGCAACTATGATTATGGTTCCCAACAAACCCATCGGGGCATATATCTGGGATACAACTGATAAAATTGTTCTTTTAGTAATTTTTTTCAATTTTAGAATATCTAGATTTATTTTATAATTTATGGAATCACCTTGAGCATCCCAAAAAATACCTAAAATTTTATTTGATTCATTATCACCAATATTTAATATACTTACATCTACATTATTACTTATCTTAAAATCGTTCAGAACATCTTTATCGTTACATAGCCATTTGCGTCATTCAAAACCAGATTTGGCCAAAAGTTCATAATTATTTTTTTGAATATACAATAGTTCTTCTTTTGAATTTGCCCCGGTGAGTAAGTCATCCATGTAAAAATCACGCCTAATGATTTTGCCTATCAGTTTATTGTCATTTTGTTTTGCTATGTCAAAAAGACATTTAACCGCTAAGTAAGGAGCTGACGCAGTTCCATAGGTAACAGTATGCAAGATATAACCTTCAAGCTCTTCATCAGGATGTGATCGCCAAAATATTTTTTGATATGTTTGATCATCTTCATTTAAAAGTATTTGGTGGTACATTTTACTCACATCACCAGTCATTACATACTCATGTGTGCGAAATCTTACTAATATTTGGAAAATATCCTGTTGCAATGTAGGCTCAACAAATTGCACATCATTCAGAGACAAACCAGAAGTAGTCTTACACGAGGCATCAAAAACTGTTCGTAACTAAGTAGTTAAACTCGTGCTTTTGATGACCGCATGGTGAGGCAAATAATAACCCATATAGTCGGGAATCTGAGGTGCTGAATTCGACCACCTCTATACAAGTCACGAACATCCACCTAAAAAACATGAAATCCTATGTAAAATGACCTGCCGGATTCGTTTTGTTTAAAAAAATTGGCTGAAGACGAAATTTTTTAAAAATTTCCCTTAGGAAATATTTTATGCACGTGTTATATTTTGATAGGAAATTTCCCGAGTTTGAAGTTTATACGTTGTGTCGAATATTTTAATTATGGTGATGTGTTCTGTGATGGTGATTGTTATTGATCTTTCCCATTTAAATTGCGTTTGTCAAAAAATATACACTTTGACAGATTTCTGACATCAATGCGTTTTAAAATGGAAAAGCTGGTCTCAATGCCAAAAATGACAACCTAAAGGTGGGTTTCCGACGGACGCCGCGCGGCATTGTCGCATTGGAAATTGCACCCGGAAATATCCCTCTCACCAGGGATATTTCCACTTATCAATTTTTGAAAATTACGAGGTAAATTTCCAGTTAAATATGCCCAAGGGAAATTTCCAGTAGAAATATAACTAGTGCATAAAATATTTCCGGAAATTTTTGAAAATTTTGTCTGAAGCCAATTTTTTAACAAAATCATGACTGCATAACGCCTGAAAAAATCCCGAACCCGAAGGGTGAGGGATTTTTTCTTTGGCGCTATGCACGAATGGTTTTGTTTAAAAAAATTGACTAAAGACCAAATTTTTAAAAATTTCCCTTAGGAAATATTTTATGCACGTGTTATATTTTGATAGGAAATTTCCCGAGTTTGAAGTTTATTTACTATAAGTTGTGTCGAATATTTTAATTATGATGATGTATTCTGTGATGGTGATTGTTATTGATCTTTCCCATTTAAATTGCGTTTGTCAAAAAATATACACTTTGACAGATTTCTGAAATCAATGCATTTTAAACGGAAAAGCTGGTCTCAATGCCAAAAATGACAACCTAAAGGTGGGTTTCCGACGGACGCCGCGCGGCATTGTCGCATTGGAAATTGCACCCGGAAATATCCCTCTCACCAGGGATATTTCCACTTGTCAATTTTTGAACATTACGAGGTAAATTTCCAGTTAAATATGCACAAGGGAAATTTCCAGTAGAAATATAACTAGTGCATAAAATATTTCCGGAAATTTTTGAAAATTTTGTCTGAAGCCAATTTTTTGACAAAATCATGAGTGCATAGCGCCTGAAAAAAGCCCGAACCCGAAGGGTGAGGGATTTTTTCTTTGGCGCTATGCACGAATGGTTTTGTTTAAAAAAATTGACTAAAGACCAAATTTTTAAAAATTTCCCTTAGGAAATATTTTATGCACGTGTTATATTTTGATAGGAAATTTCCCGAGTTTGAAGTTTATTTATTATAAGTTGTGGCGAATATTTTAATTATGATGATGTGTTCTGTGATGGTGATTGTTATTGATATTTCCCATTTAAATTGCGTTTGTCAAAAAATATACACTTTGTCAGATTTCTGACATCAATGCATTTTAAATGGAAAAGCTGGGCTGCGTTCAGGAATGGCTACAGCCAAGCCAAAATTGGCATTTTGCGTTCGAGTTCGGCTCCAACCTATGTGGTTCGGCATTACCGGTGGAAGGGGAAAAGTAGGTTTTGGAATTAGCATTGCCGTCCTTGAACGCACCCCTGGTCTCAATGCCAAAAATGACAACCTAAAGGTGGGTTTCCGACAGACGCCGCGCGGCATTGTCGCATTGGAAATTGCACCCGGAAATATCCCTCGCACCAGGGATATATCCACTTGTCAATTTTTGAAAATTACGAGGTAAATTTCCAGTTAAATATGCACAAGGGAAATTTCCATTGAAATAATTTTTTTTGAAAACTAGTGCATAACTTTGTTAATTGATGTCCGATTATTATGAATTTTGGATATGATATTTTTCAGTACTTCCCTGACATAGTTTCATAACAGTAAAAAAACATAGAACGTCACATAAAAGCTACGTAATTTTTTTTTCGCTAGATGACACAAAATATCGTCATTTTGCAGCGTTAAATGGTGAGTCGAGAAAACTTTTTTATCTTTAGAGATAGATGCCAAGTATAAGCGAGAAAAATGTTGCCAATGGAGTAAAGAAACTTTTTTACTTATACTTTTTTTCCATACGACGTTTGGTTTGGGCTGTATTTTTTATAAAAAACCGAAGAAAATTGAATTGCCGCGTCTCAACTCTCGGCATTTTCCGTGAGCACGATCTTAGGACGCGCTGCAGCAAATCAGTGTGTCAGAGAGAGTTAACACCATAGCTTTCTTCATTAGTGCAACAAAGACACGCATTACGATATTGTTATAATATTGTAGGGAGTATAGGGGAATGGGGGATTTATGGGTTTGGTTGGGTTGGGAAACAATATGGATAGGAAAAATATAAAAGTATAAAAATAGTATATTATATGCCTAGGTAGAGAAGTTGGTCATTATATACCGAAAGCTTTGCTTGAGGTATATAATGACTTTCTCTACCGAGGAATATATAGAATTTTTTTTACTACTGCTAGTAGAAAATAAAAAATTTGTTTAAAATCTGTGTTCTAATTATTTTTTGTGAACGCCCTCTTGAAAGTGCTGCCCTCTATCAACACCTTATATAACTTCCTATGTACCTACAGAAAACTGTATTTTTTTTTTCAAATTGACGTATGAAATTGAAATTGAACCAATAGAAACATGACAATATCCTTGCGTCATGACGTCATTTTCATTATTGACCTAGGTATTTTTTCATTATTTTCATTATTAACCTATGGAGAGAAATTCAATTTTTTCTTAGGAAAATAGATTGAATAATGTCTATTTCTCAGGTTAGTAGTAAAAAAACAATATTATCGTTACCCAATCAAAATATTTATTTCACAATGCATTTTCTCTCAGGCAAATACTGGCAAAAAAGGAAAAAAAAAAAAAACGTCACATAAAAGGTATAAAAATTCCATCTATTTATTAATTATTACCAAATATGGAATCTATTCCTAGGGAATCCAATTAATGTCAGTAAAAAAATAATAACAAGATTTATTTTTTAAAACAAAAGCATCAGGCTCAATTCAAAATTTTGTAGTAAACGGCTAATTCCACATGTTTTGGTGTTTTCATTCCAATTAATACAAATCAAAAATCTTGACAACTATCCAAAACCTTTTCGTCAAGCTTCTCTTCCAACAGAACTTTTCAATCTTTGTCAAAATTTACTTCTTTTTCAGTAGTTTCTCAGTAAGTATCCACGAAAAAGTTTGTATAATGACTTTGGTATGATATTAGGATGCACATTCTTCAGTAATTAAGTGTCAAAGTGTCTTGCTGCACACAATTTGCAATAATCCGCCCTTAAATATTAAACATTTGATTGTAGTGTATAAGGAGAATGGCCTTCATTGAAAAATGTGGCGTCAGCGTCAGAATTTGAAGCACTTGAATTCCTTACGGCGTCTTATTTATTGATAATTACTTTAGTAGAGCAAAGATAACTTGAAAGTTTTCCATCTCGGAGAACAACCATAATTGTTCTCTTAAAAAGAATTTGCAGGTTATTGATAATCTCTTCTGACGATGGATATTGTGCAGTTCACTCAACATTCCATAACTTTGCTTCCTTGCTTCCTTGCTTCCCTATTGGGAAGACCCTATTTTCTATAAATAGGGCATTTTCTATATAAGATTAAATTTTAATAAAAATAGTTCCAAACGAAAGTACTTCAGATTCTTGTAGGGAATTTACTTCTGATTTTGATTTTTGGAATAGTTTCGAGAAACACAGACTATGATACGATTGATATGCACATTCGTGAGCAATCATGTAAATACCCCTTGCATCAAATTTTTTTATTGCTGATTTCGATTGTTCATGAAAAATAAGTCAACACGTGTATTTTCTTTTTCTTCTCAGTCAAAAATTGACGTAGATACAACGCTTTGAAATGTGCTTATTTTTCATATCCTTTGACGTCACACCATGCTCAGTATATCTATACCGGGTCTATACGCCATTTATATGCATGTTTGACAAGTTTTCCTGACTTCCGGTTTTACCGGAAATTACCGAAACTTTTGATTTTCAAATGGCACACCCTGTATATTTTGTGTTTTTCGGATTCTACAGATTGTTTTACGTCCTAATGTACCACTTTTAAATCAAGTTTTCCAAATTTCGTTTTCAAATCAAATGTTAAGTAGAAAAAAAAAATGCCTACAAAAATATTTGAACGAAAATCAAGAAAAATGTCGTAGTGTATTATATCGTTGGATTCGCATTAAAATACTGCATTTAGTAATGTTATGAAAGTGATATGTTTCTATTCTAGTTTTTGAGCTAGGGCAAAAATACTGAAATAATGAAGTTTACAGCCCTGTATCAAAAAAATTCACAAAGATAAAATTGAGTTTCTATTTTTCTAAAATTAAGTAAAGAATGTCGAGTCATTTTAGAATGATCATGGCACTCTAGTTAAAAAACTAAAACTTAATTAAAAAACAAAATTTGGACCAAAATCGATGCAAAAGTCTTGCATTAGAATGTAAAATGATCTGTAGAATCCGAAAAACAAAAAATGCACAGGGTGTGTCATTTAAAAATCAAAAGTTGCCGTCATTTCCGGTGAAACCGGAAGTCCGGAAAACTTGTCATAAATGTATAAAAATAGCGTTTGGTTAGGATATCAACTCTGCCAAGTTTCGTTGATATTGATAGACAAATAAAAAAATGTCCGCCGGAAAGTGATCTCGTGGGCACCCGGTATATACAAAACTTATTATTTGTATAACTTTAGGAATAATCATATTTAGGCGAAATAAAAAAAAAGTAACGATTTTTTTTCGATTTCCTACAGTTTGCAATAAACAATAATCAATTTTTTATTACGCATGCATCATAATCAGCGATTATCGCACGCTGCAGCGTGCATAAAATTATGTTTTTCTACTGACGTTTCATAATAGCAACTTTTCGATTGTCATTTCAGTTTTGAAACGACATTCTTTTAGGCACTGAGTGCGTGAAAGTTACTTTTAGGCACTCAGTGCGTAAAAGTGACTTTTGAATGCGTAAAAGTGACTTATGAGTGCGTAAAAGTAATTTTTAAGCACTAGTGCCTAAAAGTGTCATTCATTATTCAGAAATAAAAAACACACTAAACACATATTTGAATTTTGTTTTGTATTTATTATGAATATTGAAAATGGAATTACTGAATTGAACGTTTGGGTTACTCAAAACAGAAGTTTGTGTTATTACCTACTTTCTAGGATTTTAATTATTGATGTCGAATTTTGAAAAGAAAATCGCATGAAAAGTGTCAGGTGTCAAGTAAAAGCAGGTAACAAAGATTTTGGGTGTAATCGACTTATTCACATGAAATAAAATTGTGTTTTTTTATTATAAAATGCCAGTAGAAAAAATCTTGTATACAATACGTTACGAAACGATGTCTTTTAGTCACTCGACGTGTTGTCCAACTCGGCTTTGCCTCGTTGGACAATTTTCACGTCGCGTGCCTAAAAGACGCTCATTTCGTAACTTATTGTATAAATAGCTATTATGATGCGCCTACCTTTTCAAAGGTTTCCTATAGAAACGTTTGATCTACCTTTAATACCTTGATATTTACCTGCCGTTTAAATTACTATTTGCAAAATAAATGAACACATTTTTGATATAATGATGCATTTGTAATAAAAAATAGCGTATGATATGCGTGTATAAGAGGGCCTTTAAAGCCCTTGCGACTTACAAAACACTCCGCTGCGCGTCGTGTTTTGAAATAAGTCGCGCGTGCTTTAAAGACCCTCTTATACACATATCATAATATACTATAATTTTCCATGCCCTAATATTACCAATTCCTTGAATTCAATGCAAAAGTTGATGGTTGTTTTTGCTATGTTCCATATTTCATTTTGCTTATCAAATGTCAGTATTTGCTTGAGTTTTCTCAAACCCCTACTATCGCGAATTTTATTGCATTGCATATTATGCAAATCCTCGAATAAGAGGATTTAATTCGTTTACTAGTACATTTTGAAGCACCTTCTTCTGGTTCAGGTCTTTTCTTGTAGGCTTTCCTGGTATAAGCTCGTCTACATTTAGAATTTAGGGTGATAAACAGGATTTAATGATAAAAACAGTTCTCTTTTGTCAGCATAGTATCTAACGGCCAATTTCATAATAGAGAATTAAAAGTTACTTTAGCTAAATAGACTTTTAGGATAGGATTTTTCAACTTCAAATGGAAATTTTACTTTAAGTTGATTATGAAATTGGCCGTAAGAGCTATGGAATAACGATCGCCTTTCTCAATGACAATACATGCTTGAAACAGGAAATGTAGCTACGGCTTCTTTTGTGACACTCTGTACCATTTCCTAATTACTCGATTGACACAAAATACACTCGTTGAAATTGATATTTTGACTTATGATAGGTAGGTACCATCGTCACCAAAAGTATCTGGGACACAAATAATGCACAATAATCTCCTGGACTAATTCTACTGTCATTCATTTCAATGTATTTTATTCATAGTTTGACAAATATTTGACAATAAAATTCATATAATAGGACAAGAGCTAATAGTCCGGGAGTTAACGACATATTTTATTGTACCATTTTCGCAAGCTTCATTCTTTTTGTATTTATTATGCGTGTAATATATGATAGTAATATGAACGTCTGCCAGCGCACCCGCACGACAGGGGGTTACAAGAAAGTTACAAAGATGGCAAAAAATTAACAAAAAAAATTCATAGCCGCATAAGCGAAACTTTTTGTACGTATTGGTAGAAACATAGAAAGCTTAAAAAATATCGTCTGCCACCTAAACTCCACAACAAAAGTCGCCTGTCACCCATATAAGTAAGCGCAAAAAAATTTTTAAAAAAAATCATACCCGCAAAGCTGAATTTTATTTGAAATACTTCTTTTTATAGCAAAAAACATAAAAATAATAGTCTGCCACAAATAAGATACAACGAAGATCGTCTGCCAAGCCTATGAAGTTGGGTTCGATATGCAGGCGAGCACCACGGCTACGACGCTGCATTTTCATTTCCTAATTTAAATTCTGGAGGAGACCTTTTGATGTAAAAATTAAGGATATATTGATCCATTCTAGAGAAACTAATCTCTTATTCTTATTATTTTTTTTTTTTGTAAGACGAACTATGCATGAAGTGTGAAATTCGATAAAATGCTTGAAGATAAAAATGAGCAATAATATCACTGTTTTACTTTACAATGACAATAGATAATTTTTTAAGACATTATTTATTGATTCTAATTTCAAATATGTCTATATTTATTATGAAGAGGGTGATTCGTCGGTTAGGACAAGAAAAATAGAAGCCCTGTGAAGTATTTAGTTATCTAATAAAAGATTTTTTAAGTAAATTTTAATACTTATATATTTCCACAATTTTTTGTTAAACTTTTAACATGTTTCGCTAAACTTTAGCTTCATCAGAAAGATTTTAGAAAAATAAAATGTAGACATAAAAGTGAAATTGACAAATATAAAAAAGGTGAAAGCTGGTCTAATTTTATGTTAATTTAAATAGGTATTACACAGTAAATAAATTTAAAAGTGGTGAATTGTTTAAATCTAATTGGTCGTTCAATAAACAGTCTAAATTTTTAAGTTTGTTTATTTCTAAAGATTCTAGAAGATTTAATTTTATCCCTTTGTTTTCATTATGTAGTATTTGAAATTCATTATTAAAATTATGATTTGATTCTATCAGGTGATTAGCATAATTTTTTGAAAAATAATAAATCTAAAACTAAAATTTGTGATAAATCTGGCGTTTATAAATTATCTTGTAAAGATTGTCCAAAAGTATATATAGGACAAACAGGTAGAAATTTTGGTACTAGAATTAAAGAACATTACAATAGTTTCAATAAAAAGAAAACAGATTCAAATTATGCTAATCACCTGATAGAATCAAATCATAATTTTAATAATGAATTTCAAATACTACATAATGAAAACAAAGGGATAAAATTAAATCTTCTAGAATCTTTAGAAATAAACAAACTTAAAAATTTAGACTGTTTATTGAACGACCAATTAGATTTAAACAATTCACCACTTTTAAATTTATTTACTGTGTAATACCTATTTAAATTAACATAAAATTAGACCAGCTTTCACCTTTTTTATATTTGTCAATTTCACTTTTATGTCTACATTTTATTTTTCTAAAATCTTTCTGATGAAGCTAAAGTTTAGCGAAACATGTTAAAAGTTTAACAAAAAATTGTGGAAATATATAAGTATTAAAATTTACTTAAAAAATCTTTTATTAGATAATGGATTTCCACCAAGTAAAAGCCGATTCAATCAAAAAGTATTTAGTTATATTTATTATGTTCCTATAAGTACTGATGCTGATCTTGTTTGACCACCAACCACTGTAAATTCATGACCATTCGTCCATATCACATTGATCAATGAATGAATCATCTGTTTTATCCAATATTACATTGAAATCCTTAATATCAGAATTATCGATTTCAGCGTCGTCTATTTATTCTGACTGATATCGGTCTTGTTCTGTATTTGTTCTAAGTACCTACTATAAATATTTAAATTATTTATTAAGGGCTACATAATTATAATACCTAGATTTTCATCTGAGTTGATTGCTATGTCATCGATGGATTTCGGTAATTGATCTCCTTCGAACCATTGTTTTGTTGTTTGAACCAAGTTTGTCATCTGATTCTTCCTAACCATAGTCAGTTGAAGAAAATTCCGTCGGTTGCCGGAGATAAGCATACCTCCAAAGATGTGCAAATATATGCGGTTCGTGTTAATTGCTTTTGCAGCTCTGCTTTGCAAGGTGGTAATACTGCTCCATCGACATTTTTTGCGTTGGTTCAGAAGATTTCGCCATTCTCATTATTTTATAGGTTTTCATGAAAAGAGCCACAAAAACAATTAAAACAAACCGCATATATTGCACATCTTTGGAGGCATGCTTATCTCCGACAGCCATCCGGGAAGCATGGAGGTGAGTAACACCAATTTGGCTCACGTTCGCAAATTTGAATGTAACACTCGATATCGCAAAGGAGAGTTTCTTTATCGGGTGTTACTTACTTAGACAGATTTGCATTCACATAATGTTAGAAAGTAATGCCTTTATGAGATACATAGTATAGGTAGATATAATATTATTAGTTTTTTATGTTTCAAACTTTCTGTATTTTATTTATTCGCTCGTTAATTTTTGCAGACCCTACTTTTTGTATTTCCTTTTGGTATCATGTACACATATAGGCCCAAGTAAGAGAAAGAAGATTGAAAAAATTCAGTACAATGTAATGGCTTTTTGAAAGTATCTATGTTCCTTGTTGACCTGGTATGAATGTCACCAAGCCTTACCAATAGTTCGGAGAGATATTCTGGGCAATTGTTCCAAATAATATCTTGTATCAAAACTGCGAGATGTAAAAATCTTCTTTCCTTCATCTTGAGCATTTCACTGTTAGTAATGTAAAGAGTTAACATGTTCTCATCTATTTACGTTCAATATATATCGTACAATTATTCTGAATCTTTTGTAGTCTATATCTGTTATGTTCGTAAAAGAAAGCAACCTGTATCTCAAAAACTAGTCAACAACAAAAAAAATTACAGCTCAAAAACAAAATTCCGATTTTTTTGAGCCCACCCTATATATTATTAAATTCCTTGTTATTTTACAAAAAAAAACAAATAAAAATAGGTCATATACAGTGTGTTATTTAAAAATGTGAAACCTGGCCTTCTTTTTGGATTTTTTGATGTTCCACAAGTATAAAAATAGTGAAAAAGATGTTCTCCTAAATTAAAATTAGTGTCTGAGGTTTTTCGAAAAATATTGACTCTTTTATAATTTTTATCTGCTAAATTACGAACGTACAGTATAATTTATATTAATATAACAATATTAATTATTATATTTTGCACTTATATACTCCTGTTTTAAAATTTCAATGCCCTAAAATGATTATCTACAAGATGGTAATAGTAAATAGGCTTATCTAATACCGAGGGTAAGTAACACTCAATAAAGCGCACATCCATGCAACCACGGGTGTTACATTTAAAAAACCGAACCGTTGTCGAACGGATTGCCGAATGCTAAACAGGGTGTTACTTACCTCCATGCATCCGGGAAGCAGTTTTGTATCGAGCGGCCAGTATACCGCATTCGGGTAACGTCGTATTAACCGAGGTCTGTCTCATAACGAGCGTCTGATTTCCCGATCGATTGTCAAGCTACCGTACGCTGTACGCTTGATACTAGTATGAGTATGTAGTCTTAGTCCTGCGAAATTATGGATCGGCGTCCAACAATTCAGTTTTTTTTTAAAAGATTGTTTATCATTTATTATGCACTGGCCAGAAAATTATATGCACCACATTGTCGATTCCAGTGAAATACGAACTAATTTTAAAACTAAGCAGGAAGTCGAGGTAAGTGAATAAGTAAGAGCAAAATTATGTTTTATCTACATAACCTTACCATGAATAGAATACCATGGCGAGATAGAATAGGCCACTTTCACGTTTTTTCGAAAACATTTTTGAATTATTGTGTTAGCCATTCTTCCAATGACATTATCATCTGTATATTTTTTTTCTCCAAAAAAACGCCTATTTTTTGAAATATGTTCAAAAATCGAATTTTTAATGCAGGTAAAAATTAACGATTGCAGGTATACAAATCCCTAAGTAAATAGCAAAATCTTGTTATTTGACAAATGCGGAGATTAGATTCAGGCAGATGCAAATAATTATTTATGATGCTGTCTCTAAGTAACAAAACTAACCAAAACTAACCCAAATTGGAGCTGAGCAAAAGGTTAAGGTAAGGACAGCCTTAGGGTTAGTTTGGGATAGTTTGTTAGAGACAGCATCAAATAACTAGGCAAATAGCAAAATCTTATTTATCCTTAAGTTTTTTGCTACTTTCCATTCCACTTAGTGAACTACTAGAATTGAAATTGCTTTACGATTTGACTACCAGAACCAAAATTAAACTAATATTATCAAGTAGCTTGATGGTGAGGAGCCAGGGAAACTCAAAAAGATATTCTAGACTGTAGGCGCGAGTCGCGAGTATCGAGCGTACGTACGGTAGTCCGAGTGATTTTCGTACTACCGTGCGCTTGATACGTGCCGAGGTCGGGTACCCCGAATGCGGGTTACTGGACGCTCGATACAAAAATGCATCCGGGAACCGACGGAATTTTCTCTTACTGACTATGGTTGGAAAGAATCAGATGACAAACGTGTTTTTCAATGGTTCGAAGGAGATCAATTACCGAAATCATCGATAACATAGCAATCAAGTCAGATAAAAATCCAACCTTTGCCCAACGAACCTACGAAGTGTGACAGAGTAATAATAGCGGCCAGGTTTACACTGAACACTGATCTAATGCCATTCTATTTATTTCAAAATCCTTCAAAACATCACTCTACAGTGTAAAACGGACTGATATAGATGACCAATAGTAACGAACCTCTTTGAAGGGTTTATTGTTTTTCACTCCGTAGGTTGGTTGGATAGAGTAGCCGTTAATAAGCAATTTAAATATCCATAATGTAGGATAGGTACCTACTATATAGTTACAGATAAAGAAACAAATACAGAACAAAACAAAGATTAGTCAGACGAAGAAGACGACGCTGAAATCTATAATTCTGATATTGAATGAAACAGATGATTCCATCAATGTGATATTGATGAATGGTCATGAATTTACGTTCAACAAACAAGATCAGCTTCAATATACATGAACATATAATCTAGATAATAAATAGGAATAAGAGATTAGTTTCTCTAGAATGGTTCAATATATTCTTTCTTTTACAACAAAAGGTCTCTATCAGAATTCAAATTAATCAATGAAGATGCAGCGCCGTAGCCGTGAGGCTCGCCTGCATGTCGAACCCAACTTCATAGGTTTGGCAAATGGCAGACGATCTCCGTTGTCTCTTATTTGTGGCAGACTATTATTTATGTGTTTTTTACTATAAAAAGAAGTATTTCAAATAAATTTCAGCCTTGCGGGTATGATTTTTTTAAAATTTTTTTGCGCTTACTTATGTATTACTTACTTACTTATCACCCTCTTCATAATAAATATAGACATATTTGAAATTAAAATCAATAAATAATGTCTTAAAAAATTATCTATTGTCATGGTAAAGTAAAACAGTAATATTATTGCTCATTTTTATCTTCAAGCATTTTATCGAATTTCACACTTCATGCATAGTTCGTCTTACAAAAAAAAAAAAAAAAAAAATAAGAATAAGAGATTAGTTTCTCTAGAATGGATTAATATATCCTTAATTTTTACATCAAAAGGTCTCCTCCAGAATTTAAATTAGGAAATGAAAATGCAGTGTCGTAGCAGTGGTGCTCGCCTGCATATCGAACCCAACTTCATAGGCTTGGCAGACGATCTTCGTTGTATCTTATTTGTGGCAGACTATTATTTTTATGTTTTTTGCTATAAAAAGAAGTATTTCAAATAAATTTCAGCTTTGCGGGTATGATTTTTTTTTTAATTTTTTTTGCGCTTACTTATATGGGTGACAGACGATTTTTGTTGTGGAGTTTAGGTGGCAGACGATATTTTTTAAGCTTTCTATGTTTCTACCAATACGTACAAAAAGTTTCGCTTATGCGGCTATGAATTTTTTTTGTTAATTTTTTGCCATCTCTGTAACTTTCATGTAACCCCCTGTCGTGCGGGTGCGCTGGCAGACGTTCATATTACTATCATATATTACACGCATAATAAATACAAAAAGAATGAGGCTTGCGGAAATGGTACAATGAAATATGTCGTTAACTCCCACACTATAATATGATGCTGTCCCAGTTACTTTTGGTGACGATGGTACTTCATGTCTTTTACAATAACAAACATAAGCGGGTGAAAAACAAAATGAGATTCAAAAGGAACGCTTCTGCCGTCGGCGTCGTCGCGTTATCTTTCTTGCACATATAAAGAAGGCTGCGGTGTTAACTCTCTTTGACACACTGATCGCTTTATTCGCTGCACCGCGTTCTGAGACCGCGCTCACCGGCAATGCCGAGAGTTGAGACGCGGCGATTCAATTTTCTTCGGTTTTTAAAAAAGAATACACCTCAAACTAAACGTCGTATGAAAAAAAAGTTTCAGTAAAAAAGTTTCTTTACTCTATGGCAACGTTTTTATCGCTTATACTAGGTATCTATCTCTAAAGATAAAAAAGTTTTCTCGACTCACCATTTAACGCTGCAAAATGACGATATTTTGTGTCATCTGGCGAAAAAAAAATTACGTAGCTTTTATGTGACGTTCTATGTTTTTTATTGTTATGAAACTATGTCAGGGAAGTACTGAAAAATATCATATCCAAAATTCATAACAATCGGACATCAATTAACAAAGTTATGCACTAGTTTTCAAAAAAAATTATTTCAATGGAAATTTCCCTTGTGCATATTCAACTGGAAATTTACCTCATAATTTTCAAAAATTGATAAGTGGAAATATCCCTGGTGAGCGGGATATTTCCGGGTGCAATTTCCAATGCGACGATGCCGCGCGGCGTTTGTCGGAAACCCACCTTTAGGTTGTCATTTTTGGCATTGAGACCCAGCTTTTCCATTTAAAATGCATTGATGTCAGAAATCTGTCAAAGTGTATATTTTTTGACAAACGCAATTTAAATAGGAAAGATCAATAACAATCACCATCACAGAACACATCACCATAATTAAAATATTCGACACATCTTATAGTAGATAAACTTCAAACTCGGGAAATTTCCTATCAAAATATAACACGTGCATAAAATATTTCCTAAGGGAAATTTTTGAAAATTTCGTCTTTAGTCAATTTTTTTTTTAACAAAACCATTCGTGCATAGCGCCAAAGAAAAAATCCCTCACCCTTCGGGTTCGGGATTTTTTCAGGCGCTATGCACTCATGATTTTGTTAAAAAAATTGGCTTCAGACAAAATTTTCAAAAATTTCCGGAAATATTTTATGCACTAGTTATATTACTACTGGAAATTTCCCTTGTGCATATTTAACTGTAAATTTACCTCGTAATTTTCAAAAATTGACAAGTGGAAATATCCCTGGTGAGAGGGATATTTCCGGGTGCCAACGTAACCCAACTTAACCCTTTTTTTTTTTCTTCAGAGGGGTTTAGGAAATCTGTTAGGCAGACTATCCCTGGCTGTTGTTCTGGCGCCAGGGGGTGTGTCGGGTTGGTGTCCTGTTCTGAGGAACGCCGACCGACTAAAACCCTTTCCTCTCTGGAATCAAAGCCAACCATTTGGAACTGCGAGGGCATTACTTCAAATGGCGGCGGTTGTTATCTTAGGTGTCTTCAAAAGCAAATTCCGTTGTCAGATTGTCTTCATCGGCTATTTTTTCCTTCATTACCTCGTTAGCGAAAGTCTTGACTGCATTCCAATTCTGGGGACTGTTTATCATTTTGTCTACGATTGTCTCCGGCGAGATGGGCCCTATCTTGTTTGTGCAGGCTTCCCGGTGCTCCGACCAGTGCCTGCAGTGGAAGAAGGTGTGCTGCGCCGTGTCGGCCTCTCCACAGTATACGCACTCGTCGTCTGCCGTTTTGTTTATTTCATAGGTGTATGAGCGGAAGCACCCGTGTCCTGTCAGAAGCTGGGTCAGGAAGTGGTCCGTCTCGCCGTGTTTCCTGTTTATCCATGTAGATATGTTCGGTATCAGTCTATACGTCCATCTGCCCTTTGTACTGTTTTGCCATCTGATTTGCCAATCCGCCATAGTGGATTCTTTGGCTTCCGCTCGGGCGGTGGATTTTAGCGGGGTTGGGGTCTGTGCTATTTTTATGGCCTGTCTGGTGAGGAGGTCCATAGGGGGGGTCTCCGCTATCACTAAGATGGCGTCTGTTGAGGTGGTGCGGTAGGCGCTACATATGCGGAGAGCTGCTTGGCGTTGGATCCTCGAGTGGATGTCACGATACTTTTTTTTGTTCATGATATGGCCCCAGACCGGTGCAGCGTACATTAGTATGGACCTCGCCACCGAACATAGCAGTCTCCGTTTGCTGGGCGCTGGTCCTCCCACGTTGGGCATTAGCCGCGCCAGGGCGGACATGGCGTTACTAGCACGCGTGGTGGCGTTCCTTATGTGGGAAGCGAAGGAGAGTTTCTTGTCTATCCAGACTCCCAAGTATTTGACTTCGGGTTTCGGCGTAATGGTTCTGCCCATTATGTTGAGGTCTCTGTGGGGGACAAGTTTCTATCAACTAGCCTCCGTCTTCTCTTCGCATAGCTCGAGGTGGTTTGCTTGGAGCCAGCGTTTGATACCGGACATTGCCGCTCCTATCTTGGCTTCTGCCACGTCGATGTCTCTTGCCAGGACGACTATGGCGACATCATCTGCGTAGCCGATCAGAGAGACACCCTCTGGTTGTTTTAAGTTGAGCAAGCCGTCGTACAAGATGTTCCAGAGAGTGGGTCCCAGGACTGAGCCTTGTGGGACGCCACAGGACATGTAAAATGTCTCCTTTCGGCCTTCTGCCTCCAGGACTATGGCTCTGTCCGTGAAGTAGTCCTGAATGAGTTTGACCAAGTATCGCGCTGTGCCTCTCCTCTTAAGCTCCCTTATGATCACTTGCCAAGATGCCGAGTTAAAGGCGTTTTTGATATCCAGGGTAACCATTATGCCGATGCGCCTATGTCTGTGGCTTCTTTTGTAAATTTCAGGTCTGATCGTGTCCAGCGCCTTCAGGATTGCCGTAGTGGTGGATCTTCCTTTCCCAAAACCGAACTGCCTTTCGCTTAATGTGTTCGTTAGGTTAAGGTCCGAGTTTAGTCTCGCCAGGATGACGTGCTCAAGGAGTTTGCCGCATGAGTTGAGCAGGCATAGGGGACGGAATTTCTGGGTGTCGTGTACTGATTTTTTGGGCTTCTCCATTAGTATTAAGCATGCTATCTTCCAGTTACGTGGGAACACGCCGTTTTCCAGTGCGTTGCGGAGTGTTTTCAGAAAAAGTTGGGGTTCTTTTACAGCTATGAGCTTCAGAATGTCTGCGGGTATGCCATCTATGCCTGGGGCTTTGTTGGGTTTCAGCTTGTGGCATGCGTCTATTATTTCGTTTACAGTGAGTTCAGGAACTTCTTCTCTACTGCTAGTAAGCTGTTCCCAAGCTGAAGGTAGTCTGGAGGGGAACAACAGTTTCGCGGCTTCCAGAGATCTTTCCATCGTCAGTGCCCTATTTTCGGTTATAACCCTAAGCCTCCTTGTCGCTATTCTGTAGCCTTCGCCCCAGCAGTCCTCGTTGATGTCCTCGCAGGGTTTTCTCCAGCAGTTTCTCTTTGCCTTGTTGATAGCCAATTTCAGTTCTTTCCTGCGACTATTGTAGGTTTCCCTGTCTGACGGTAGTCTCGTGGAGTCTCTGCGGTTATTCCTAGTGAGCTTTCTCTTCAGGGTGATGCACGTTTTTCTGAGCTGGGCAATATCGTCGTTCCACCAGTATGCGGGCTTCTTGTGGTGCGGGTTAGACCTCTTTTTGGGCATTGAGGCATTGCAAATTTCTCTCACTAGGACGTCGAGGCCTTCGGGGGTCTCCGGGGGGGTTAGCGCCGCTGTGGCAGTCGCTTCGTTGAGCTTTATCAGATTCAATCTTTTGATGTTCCATCTGTGTCTCTGTATGGTGTTTTGCGTTGTGCTACTCCCGTTATCTACAGTGAAGTAGATGTATCTGTGGTCACTGAGTGATTCCACATCCAGCACTCTCCAGCCTGCAAACTTGGCGCTGATGTTGCCGCTTGACATTGTCAGGTCGACGATTGAGCTGCCTCCCACTTTTGCGAACGTGGCTTCGTTCCCGTTGTTTTGGAGTATAAGGTCATGTGTCGCCATCCATTCCAGCAGAATATTGCCTTTCGCATTGGTGGTATGCATTCCCCAGTCTGTAGCCCATGCGTTGAAGTCGCCAGCAATGATGGTACTTTTCCGAGTTGTCCTAAGGAAGTCTCCCAGGGCATCCAGGGCTAAGCTAAACTCTTCCTGTGAGGTGCTCGGTGAGAAGTAACAGCCAAGACTATAAAGTCAGCGAGCTCTGCCCATACGAAACCGTCGCCAGCTCCAGTCTTGTGACACGCGATGTTGCGGTTCCTCAGTCGCAGAGCGGCGTCTTTTCTCGTGTCTACGTGCCAGGTCATGTCTTTCACTGAATTGAGGTTCGGCTCTGAAATAATTACTATGTCTGCGTCGATTTCGTTCGCCGTTATTGTTAGGAGATCGTGGGCTGAGCTGCACCTGTTCATGTTTAACTGAAGGAACTTTAGATCCTTGGGCATCCGGTGTCTGTCTTGGTTGGTGTTGGTGTTGTTTGGCCCCAACTTAACCCAACTTAACCCAACTTGACCCAATTTAACCCAATTTAACCCAATTTAGCCCAATTTAACCCAATTTAGCCTAACCCAACTTCACCTTACTTAACCCAACTTAACCCAACTTGACCCAACTTAACCCAATTTAACCCAATTTAACCTAACCCAACTTAACCCAACTTAACCCTTTTTTTTCCTTTTGAGGGGTTTAGGAAATCTGCAATTCAGACTATCCCCGCCTGTTGTTCTGGCGGCGGGAGGTGTGTCGGGTTCGACCGACTAAAACCCTTTCCCCTCTTCTCCTACCACCATGTGGGACCGCTTGCGCATTACTTCGCATAGTGAAGTGTATGTGTCTCGTCTTCTACTCATTTATGTTTTCATCTTCAATCTTTGCCTTCAGTATTTCCCTGGCCATATTTATCACTGCGCTGCAGTTTTCTTCTCGGTTTATCATTTTCTCCACAATGTTTTCTGGGGTGATTTCGCCTGTTTCTGCTGTGCAGGTTGCTCGTTGAGCGTTCCATTGTCTGCAATAAAAGAAGGTGTGCTCGGCGTTGTCGACCTCTCCGCAATATATGCACTCGTTGTCTGGTGTCCTGTTTATCGTATATGTGTAATCTCGGAAACTCCCATGCCCCGTCAGCAGTTGTGTCAAGAAATGGTCCGTTTCTCCGTGCTTCCTCCCTATCCACGCCGAGATACTGGGGATGAGTCTGAAGGTCCATCTCCCCTTTTTACTGGCTTCCCATCTGTTTTGCCATATTTCCGTCGTCCTTTCCTCTGCCTCCGCGTTGGCGGTCTTTTTGTCGGGGCCGAGTGCTTTTGCCACTTGTGTGGCCTGTTCTGCCAAAAGGTCCATGGGAGGTGTCTCCGCTATCACCAGAATAGCGTCCGTAGGCGCTGTACGATAGGCACTGCAGATTCTCAGTGCCGCCTGTCTTTGTTGTCTCTCTACCAGCTCCCGGTATTTTTTGTGTCTTAGGGCCCCTTTCCAAACTGGAGCCGCGTACAGCAGTATAGATCGTGCGACGGAGCACAGTATCCTTCTTTTTCCCGGGGCGGGCCCGCCGACGTTGGGCATCAGCCTTGCCAAGGCTGTCATGGCGTTTCCTGCCCTGATAACAGCCCTCTGGATGTGTGCTGTGAAGGACAGTTTATTGTCCAGCCAAACTCCCAGGTATTTTATCTCCGCCGCTGGGCACGTCTTTTTTTCCAGGATGTCGAATGTTATGGCTGGGACTATCTTTTTTGAGGTGAGTATTATGGCCTCTGTTTTTTCACTTGCCAGCTGTAGATGATTTTCCTGCAACCACTTTATAACCCGATTCATGGATTCTTTAATTTTTTTGTTTATCACTTCCAGGTCCTTGCCCATTACCAGCATTGCCACATCGTCCGCGTACCCTATGAGGGTTACTCCTTCCGGTAGTCTCAGTCTCAGAAGGTTGTCATACATTATATTCCAGAGGGTTGGGCCCAGGATGGAGCCTTTGTGGAACGCCACGGGACATGCTGAAAGATGTCTTCTTTCCCTCAGCTTCCACCATGATGGACCTGTCCGTGAAATAGCTCTGTATGAGATTAAGCAGGTACGGGTTTGCTTCCCGCCTCTTCAGTTCTTGTATGATGCACTGCCAGGACGCCGAGTTGAAGGCATTTTTTATGTCGAGGGTTACTAATGCCCCAATGTGTCTGTGCCTGTGACTTCTCTTGAGAAGCCCTTCTCTGGCTATCTCCAGTACCTTTTGGATCGCTGTCGTGGTGGATCTACCCTTTCTGAAGCCGTATTGGTGTTCGCTCAGCGTTTCGGATAGTCGTAGGCTCTCATTTAGTCTAGCTAGAATTATGTGCTCTAGTAGCTTGCCTATTGTGTTAAGCATGCAAAGCGGTCTGAACTTCTGAGGGTCGTTTGGCGTCTTTTTGGGCTTCTCAATGAGGATCAAGTTTGCTGTCTTCCATGCAGGGGGGAAGGCTCCCTGTTCAACCACGATGTTAAAAATCTTGAGGAAAGGTTCAGGGTGTCTTTCTGTTAGCAGCTTTAAGATATCCGCCGGCACACCGTCCGGTCCAGGTGCTTTGTTCGGTCTCAACTTAAAACTTGCGTTTGATAATTCCTCCCTTGTCACTTCTTGAAAATCCGTGCCTCTTGTCTCTGCTCTCTCCCAAAGAGACGTTGGGCTTTCCGGGAAGAGCCCTTTGGCGGCCTCTAGGGATTTATCCATCGTTAGAGGGCTGCGTGCGGTTGTTATCCTTAGTCTTCTTGTGGCGATTTTGTACGCTTCCCCCCAGCAGTTGGTGTTTATTTCTTCGCAGAGGTCCCTCCAGCATTTCCTTTTGGCGTTGTTGATGGCCATTTTTAGTTACTTCCTCTGGCTTGTGTACTGGTCCCTATCATGTTGTGATCGTGTGGTTTCTCTTCTGTTATTTCTGGTCAGCTTCCTTTTCATGGAGAGGCATGTCTGTCTTAGTTTGGCGATCTCCTCGGACCACCAGTAGACAGGTCTCCTATTTTTGTGATTGCATTTCTTTGGCATGGCGCTGTCGCAGATCTTCGCGATAATTTCATCGAGTTGTGGCGCTGTGTCTGGCGAGTTGGCTTGCTTCGCTTTTTCGACTGCCTCGTTTAGTTTGTTATGGTTTAGCCTCTTGAAGTTCCACCGTCGATTTTCCGGTTGTTTGTGTTGTGTGTCAGTGTTGTGCGATATCTCAAAATATATGTATTTGTGGTCGCTTGCTGTCTCATGGTCTAAGACTCTCCATTTGCTTATCTTTGCGCTTATGCGGCCTCTCGTGATTGTCAAGTCCACTATGGAGCTAGCCCCTGGCTTTGAGAAAGTGGCTTCCCCGCCGTTATTTTGGATGACTAAGTTCTTTGAAGCTAGCCATTCAAGCATTATGTTTCCTCTCCTGTTTGTGGTGTGCATGCCCCAGTCCGTGGCCCAGGAGTTGAAATCGCCAGCTATTACTGCATTTTTACTTGATTTATCCAGGAGCTCGCCTAGGGATCCTAGCGCGAGACTGAATTCCTCTTCACTTTGGCTTGGTGGAAAGTAGCAGCTTGTGAAAATGAAATCTCGGAACTCCGCCCAGACAAAACCGTTTCCTGCTCCTGTTTCAAGGCATGGGGTATCTCTGTTCCTTAGGCCTATAGCAGCGTCCATCCTTAGGTCGGTGAGCCACGGTCCTTGTTGTGTAAGCCTATGGTTCGGCTCTGAGATCGCTATCACGTCTATGTCTAGTTGGCTGACTGTGGCGGTGAGGAGGTCATGGGCCTCGTAGCACCTATTCAAGTTTATTTGGAGGTATTTACTGATTGCTAGTTCCGTTACTCTCAGACCTTTGTCTTTGTCTTTGCCTGCTCTCTTGTCTTTCGAGTCTCCTTAGCCCTGTTAGGGTCTCTCTGAACGGCTCACATCTCCCGCTGCCTGCTCTGTGATCATCTTTGTGACATATCGTGCATCTTTCCGCGTTCTTACAATCCTTTGCTGTGTGTCCTTCTTCACCGCATCGGAAGCATAGCTTGCTCCTATCGGGGCCTGTACATTCTTTGGTAGTGTGATTATAGTCCCAGCACCTAAAACATTTTTCGAGGTGGATTCTTCTTTCTATCCTGCATCTTACGAGTCCTATGCGAAGTTCGAAGTGGTTAGTTAGTATCTGTTGTGCTTTCCGTTTGGGAAGGAGCATCGTTATTGCCTGCGTGTTATTTCGGTCAGGCCTTAGCTCGGTTAGGCTGAAATCTTCTTCCTCCACCTCGAGCTCGCGCTGTATTGCTGCCTTCAGCTCATCTTTTGTTGTTAGTGCGTCCATCCCTTTGACGTGGATCGCCTCGCTGTGTGCGTTCTCCCTAGACGCCTTCACCATTACGTCTGCTTCTTTATAGACCTCTTTTATTTTTTGTCCCAGTGTTCTTATCGCTGCATCGTCTTTGTCTGTTGTGATGATTAGCTTACCGTCTTTCGTCTGGCGTATGGATTTAATAATTTTGCTTTCCGCCGTATTTTGGACCTTCCCTTTAATCCCCTCCAGTAGTTTCTTGTAATCTTCACCCTTTTGATTAACGATTACCGCGTATGTCAGCCTTTCTCTCTTTGGATTGGCCGCTGGTCCTGTTTGCCTCTGCTTGGCCAGTTGTGCCGATTGGTGGGCCGTTGTTGTGTAGATTATGGCCTTTGTGTTTGATTTATGGAATATCATTTCGGTAATTTTCCTCAGCTTGTCGAGGCTTATCCGCTTAATAGGGTGGAGGGCCACCCACTCATCGTCCTTAGTCTCATCCCGCAGTTTTATTAGCGATTCCCATAGTTTCAAGTCCGTGTCGTCTTGTCTGATTCTTATGATCTTTTGGCCTCCTGCCTGATTGTTTCCCCTTATCGTGGTTGTTTGTTCCAGTATGCCGAAGTCGTCAGTGATTTCCGCGAGTTCCGGGTATCTTTTTTTGTAGAGCAGCTGGATGCTTTCCTTCATGTCTGTATCCGTTGGCTCGACCAGTACTACTTTCACCACATCGGATCTTGTATCTAAGGGGTTGCCTATCTTGATTTCCGTGTTCTTGAATAGTTCGTTTGCCCATTTCCGGTTTTATAGGTTCGTGTAGTCCGCAAAGGATTGATTCCCGTCCAGGGTGTCTACCGGTATTCTATTCTCTGCTTTTTCCTTATTTATGTTGGTGTCTTTTTGATTCCAAGGCGCAGTTTGCCATTTCCCGTCTCTGGATTTCACCAATTCAGATTTGCACATCGGGCAGATACCCTGCTCTGTCAGTTCTCCATTTTTGATTTTTTCATCCTCTTCTAGGGTGCGTTGGGTGGCAAGTGTCTCCGTCGGCATATCCAACTCTTTGACTTCCAGAGTCGTCTGAGTCTCTGTCACCTTTCTGGCTGCTTTGTCTGAATCTGTATCCACGTCTCTGGTCTCCCTCCCGAAGCTATGCTCTTCGAGCCAATTTATCATTTTTGGATTCTTTAGAGTGTTAATCTGTGTCTTTAGTTTATTTGAGATAACTTTTATTTCCCTCCTGGTGTTTTGTTCAATTCTCTCTTCCAATTCTGTGCCCAGTTTTACAACAGCAGCTAGGGCCTCCTTTAGGTCCTGGTAATAAGTCGGGTTTGTTTTCTTCTTACGAGGCTTGCCCTCGTTGCCTGGAGGTGATTCCCTTAACTTCCTTTTTCTGTCTTCAGCTGTGTCTAATTTCTGAAAGTAGCTCAGTAAGCCTGTCTCTGTAGATGGTCTTGTTGGTGGTCTGCCTATTGAGTCCCTTCTCGCAAAAGGATCTATCACATCGGTCTTCGCTTCAAATGGTTGAGTGCCCCCCCCCCCCCCAGAATCCGTGGGGCAGCCCTCTTTCGAGTAGCAGGATTCCCCGGTGTTGCCGGTACCTGCCTGGGGTATAATTTCTTTAGTTTTGTCTGCCATTTTTGCGTTTGGTTTAAGGGGTGTCCTTCCCAGTATTGTAGGGATGTTTGTGGGTAAGATAAGGACGCCCCTAGCCCTCGTTGCCTAATAGCGTCGGGGGGGAAAGTGTGGAGAGAGGGGGCAGGTATCAGGTTATGGGTTATAAAGGTAGGGGATCACCCCGGGTGTAGGGTGAGAGCCCAGCTAGGGTCCCTCGGGTTTGCCATGCCCGTATCTAGAATTAGATTCCCTGAGGTTGAGCTGTCCTTAGCAACGCCTGACCCGTCAAATGCACGGTCAGTCGCTGTGCCCCTCCACCGCGACAAGGTCTCACAGCTCCTTGGAGGGGAACCCAACTTAACCCAACTTAACCCAACTTGACCCAACTTTTTTTTTTTTTTTTTTTTCCAGAGGTGTTAAATACATTTACGTACACCTGGGAGAGCCCAGGTAGTGTGGGGCTCAGAGTTTCCGGTGTTCTGAAACTCCACTACCCACTAAACATCACCCCTGTTGGTCTCCAGCATCCTGTCCTGGTACTATCTCGTTTGGAATATCTCTTCCGGACAGGAGCCTCCGTGTTTTTCTTCACCAGTTTCTCCCTTCTTCGTTTTCGCGCCTTCTTTCGTCTTTTTCCTTTGTATCCACCATGAATCCCATCATCCTTTCTACGGCTTTCCAGCAGTCCCTGTTGCTTAACATTACGTTTATAAGGTTCTCTTTGCTCAGCCTGCAGCCAACTTTCAGTTCCGTCTCCGTCCTTGCTCTCCCGAATCTGTCGCATTCCAGCAGCATGTGTTCTGGGGAGTCTTCTTCGGCATCGCAGTAAATGCATTTTGGTGTGTTTCTTTTTTTAAATCTGTAGAGGTATGTGCCAAAGCAACCGTGTCCGGAGAGGAACTGTGTCATTGCGTAGGACACTTCCCCGTGTTTGCGGTTTATCCATGAATTTATGTCCCGTATTATCGATTTTGTGTATCTTCCGGCTCCGTTTTCTTCAGACCATTCTCCTTGCCACCTTTCGATTGTATTTTTTCTTTGTTGATCATTGATTATTTTTATGTTTTCGACACCGTTGTTTCGACTTAGGTTTATCTGCTGGTTTATTCTGCTTCTTTCCTCCACAAGTAGGTTTATCGGTATTAGTCCACTGATAGCTGCAGCTGCTGTCGCCGAAATGGTATGGTATCCGCAACAGCATCTTATTGCCACCTTTCTTTTGCATTGCGCCAGTTTCAGTTTATTTCTTTTGGTATTTAGAGTATTTACCCAGGTTGGTGCTGCGTATAGCAGTATTGATTGCAGTGCCATAGCAAGAATTTTTCGTTTTGAGTTCGCTGGACCGCGTATGTTTGGGAGAATTACTTGAATGGCCTTGAAAACGTTGTTGGATTTCTGTATGATGTAATCTACGTGTGGCGAAAAGGTCATATTGTAGTCGAGAATTACCCCCAAGTACTTTGTCGTTTTCTGCGGTCTGATCGTAGTTCCTCCGAGAGTGTACTGGATGTTTCTCCTATTTTTGTAGCTCCATCCGAAAACTACAGCTGTAGTCTTTTCGGGGGCCATCTCCAATTTATTTGCGTTCATCCACAACTGTATGTTGTGCAGCGCCGTCTTTCCCAGTAAAATGTTCTCTTCAATTGTCTCCCCATTTACTATAACCACCAGGTCATCAGCATAACATATCAGCATAACGTTTTCGTTATCGCACACTTTCATGACGTCGTCATATAGCACATTCCACAGGGTTGGGCCGAGCACCGATCCCTGTGGAACACCTCCCCCTATGTCGTGTTGTTTTCTTTTGTCCAGTATGACAGTTCTCCTATTTAGGTAGGATGTTATTATGGCTATCAAGTACTTCGGGATCCTCCGATTTTTTATTTTTTTAACGATAAGTTCCCAGTTTGCAGCGTTGAAAGCATTTTTCACGTCGATGCAGATAATGCTTGTGATTTTGTTTCTATTCCTGTTTATTTTTATTGTTTTTATGATTTTTTGTATTGCGTCGCAAGTTGATCGCCCCTTGGTAAAACCGAACTGATTTGGATTAAAGCCTTCTGAGTTGTCTATTTCTTTCTTCAATCTGGTGTTTATGATGGTTTCGAAAGTTTTTCCTAATACGTCTAGTAGGCATATCGGTCGATATTTTTTACCCTCGTTGGCGACGGTGGGTTTTGACGGTTTTTCGATCAGTATCAGTTTCGAGGCCTTCCATTTTTCGGGGAACAATCCTTCAGTTAGACACTCTGTGAACAGGTTAGCAAAGAAGTTCATATTTGACAGCAGCATCGATTTGGCGTGTTCCGGTTTTATGTTGTCTGGTCCGGGAGATTTTCCAAGTTTTATTCGACTAGTGGCGTGTCGCATTTCCTCCTCCGTGACAGGAGGTATCGTGTAGTTTTTTTGCTCGTCCGCTGGCAAGTTATTTGTTTCTGTGATGAACAGTTGTTTGAATATTTCGGTTTTCCTTTCTATGCTGAGAGTTACTTTTGGACCTTGGGCTTTTGTTTGGTTTTTAATGATTTGGTAGGCTTGTCCGTAGATATCTTCTTGAAGAGCCGAGACTATTTCTTTCCATTTCTCTTTTTTTGCATTTCGAATTTCTTTGGTTAGCTGTTTTTTTGCCTCCTTGTATGCTGTATAGAAATTTTGCCTCCGTATGTTGTTTGTGGTTTCTCGCATGAATTTTCTTCTTTTTGCTTTGACTCCCCTGATCTGGTGTTCGATCGAGTCTTTCCACCAGTAGGGCAGTTTGAAATTTTCGTCCGCTCGGAGAGTGCCGCACGAAGAGTTATATGTGTCCTGGAGCATTTGTATTTTCGTGTTTATGTCCTTTTCTTTAGTTTTTCCGAAGTAGTCGATTAGTTTCTTTTCGAAGATGTCTGGTTTAAGTTGTTTTACGAATCGGGTCTTGCTGATATTTCTGTCTTTTGTCGGGATTTTTATTAGGATAAATTGATGGTCGCTTAGGGTATCCTCTTCATTTAGTACTTCCCAGCTTACACTTTCCCATTGCAGAATTTGTTCGGATACAAAAGTTATGTCTATAAAGGATTGTCCGTTTTCTCTTAGTAAAGTGGGAAGTTTGCCATCGTTTAATATTACGAGTCCTAGCGCTGCGAGACCGTCATAAAGTTTTTTCTCTCTTTGGTCCAGCACATCTCCTCCCCATAGCGGGTTCTTCGAGTTAAAGTCGCCCGTGACAACGACTGGTAAATTGCGAACGTGGATTTCTTGATATATGCTGATCAATAATTCGTCAAGGATAGACTCAAAAGTAGCTATTGGGCAATTAGGGGAGACGTAAAAGGAGTACACACATAATGAACTTGTCCCTACGCATACAAAATTGCTTTTTCTCTCGTATTTGTAGATGGGCAGGCTATTAGGGCTTGCGCAAATAATCATAGCCTTGTTTCCATTTTGGTTTGAGCAGTATATGTTACTTTTGTTACTTGTCGTATTTCTTCTATTGGGTTCTTGTAGGCATAGTAGTTGACATTTGCGTTTTGAGGCTATAGTTTTTGCTAGGTCTTCCGAGACGATCTTCCTCTGGACGTTTCCTTGTAATATTTTCAGCTCCATAATTGTTGGTCGGTACTGGCAAGTAGATTCCTACTGTTAATTCTTTCCTGCTTTAGGGCTAGTTTAAAAGATTTGCATTTGGAAGTTCCAGTTTTATGTCCTTCTTCGTTGCAGGCAGGACAGAAGATAGTGCTGCTGTTACACGAGTCTTTACGGTGGCCTTCTTCACCGCATCTGAAGCATTTGTTGGACATATCTTTTGCTGCGTTTGTGCATAGGCTGTGCATTGGCATTTAAAACATTTGTCTACCGCTACTCTCTCTTGGATTCGGCATTCGGAAAAGCCGATTCTGATAGAAGGTTTTTTTCTCAGTTTCCTTGAGCTATTCTCATCCATCTCGATAATGGCTGTCTGTCCCAACCCAACTTAACCCAACTTAGCCTAACTTAACCCAACTTGGTCCAACTTAACCCTTTTTTTTTTTTTCTTCTGCAGGAGAAAAATCTTCGAAAAGACATCCAGTCTGTTGTTTGGCGACTGGATAGTGTCGGATTCGAGCGTTGGCCCGCCTACCGACTAAAAACCTCCTGCTTGTGTGTCTGCGTTCATCTCACACTGGAACCGCTTTCGTATTACTTCAGTGTGGGTAACGGGGGTCTGTTCTGTCATTTTCTTTTACATATAAGTCCTCTGGTATTTCTCTTCTTCCCCAGACTTTTCCGTCATAATGCCCACTATCATTCTTGCAATTTCTTCCCATTTCTGCTCACTACTGACCATTTTCGCTGTCGTATTCTCTGGTTTAAGTCTCAGTCCTATTTTTTGATAACACAGTTCTCTTTGGTCATGCCACCTCTGGCACATATAGATCGTGTGTTCTGCTGTGTCTTTTTCTCCACAGTAGACACATTCGTCGTCCTCACTTTTGCCTATTTCCTAAGTGTACGTTCTGTAGCTCCCGTGTCCAGATAAGAATTGCGTGAGGTAGTAGTTTGTATCTCCATGCTTCCGGTTTATCCACAATTCGATGTTGGGTATTAGTTTGGCTGTCCATCTACCCTTAGTGCTCTCTGCCCATCTTTCCTGCCATCTCACCATCAGTCTCTCTCTGGCTACTCTGCGTGCTATAATTTTTTCTACGTTGGCCGCTTCGTATACTTCAGTCTTTTCCTTTATTATGAGGTCGATTGGGGGTGTCTCCGCTATAACGAGCAGGGCTTCCGTGGAGACCGTGCAGTATGCGCTTGTTATTCTTATCGCAGATCTTCTTTGCAATGTCTCATATGTTTTCCTGTTGTGTTTGGTTTTCATGGCATCTTGCCAGGCGGTTACTGCGTATAGCAGTATGGAATTGAGCACGGAGCACAGAAACCTTCTCTTCGCAGCTTGCGGGCCGCCGACGTTGGCCCAACTTAACCCAACTTAAACTAAATTAACCCAACTTAAATCAGCTTGACCCAACTTAACCCAACTTAACCCAATTTAACCCAATTTAGCCTAACACAACTTAACCCAGCTCAACCCAACTTAACCCAACTTAAACTAACTTAACCCTTTTTTTTTTTTTTTTTTTTTTTTTTTTTTTTTTTTAAGAGGGGTTTAGGAAATCTGCTGTTCAGACTATCCCCGGCTGGTGTTCTGTCGCCGAGGGGTGTGTCGGGATGGCGTCCTATTCCGAGGAGCGCCGACCGACTAAAACCCTTTCCCCTCTTTCTGCCCGCCGTCCATCTGGAACTGTGTGAACATTACTTCAGATGGTGCGGAGGTGTCTGTCTCAAGTGGGGTATTCCAGAGTGGCTTCACTTTCTTCTTCAATTTTATCTTTCAATATTTCACTGATCATGGTCTTCACGGTGTCCCAGTTCTGTTTGCTACTAGTCATTAATTCTATGATGGTTTCCGGCATAATGGGACCAGTCTCGTTTGTGCAGGTAACACGTTGCGCACTCCACCGAGGGCAGTGGAAGAACGTGTGTTCGGCATTGTCTAACTCCCCACAGTATACGCATTCATCATCCGGGGTCTTGTTAATCCCATATGTGTACTCCCGGAAGCAGCCGTGGCCCGTGAGAAACTGGGTCAGGAGGTAGTCTGTCTCACCGTGCTTTCTATCCGTCCACGTTTTAATATTGGGGAGCAGTTTATGTGCCCACCTGCCCTTCTTACTATTATTCCATCTGGCTTGCCATTCTGCCATGGTAGTCTCGTTTGCGTCCCGACGCGCAGTGTCCTTCATGTGTGTCGCAGCCTGTGCCACATGTATGGCCTGTCTAACAAGGAGGTCCATCGGGGGCGTTTCTGCTATTACCAGGATCGCATCAGTCGACGCGGTGCGATACGCGCTACAGATGCGCAGTGCCGCTTGTCGTTGTATCCTCGTATGTATGTTGCGGGTCTTAGCGATATTCATGGTGTGACCCCAGACGGGTGCCGCGTACATAAGGATGGATCTGGCCACAGAGCATATCAGTCTGCGCTTGTTCGGGTCGGGGCCGCCTATGTTGGGCATCAAACGTGCGAGGGCCGCCATGGCATTTCCCGCTCTCGCGGTCGTGTTTTTAATATGGGGGACGAAGGTGAGCCTGCTGTCCAACCAGACGCCCAGGTACTTGATCTCAGTTTTCGGCGGGACAGTTCTTCCCATAATGTTTAGGTCTCTATGTGGTACTATTCGTTTGGAGGTCAGGATGATCGCCTCAGTCTTGTCCTCGCACAGCTCTAGCTGGTTTTCTAGGAGCCATCTTTTTATGCTAGGTATTGCCTGGTTTATCTTTTTCTCCGCCTCGCCTATGCTCTTGGCCAAAACAATCAACGCGACGTCATCCGCGTAGCCGATAAGGGTCACTCCCCTGGGTTGCGGTAGGTTCAACAGTCCGTCGTAGAGGATGTTCCACAGGGTTGGCCCCAGGACGGAGCCCTGTGGGACGCCGCAGGACATGCAGAAGGCCTCCCTTCTGCCTTCCGCCTCCAGAATCACGTTCCTGTCCGTGAAGTAGTCCATGATGATGTTTGTGATGTAGGGCGCGGTGCCTCTCTTCTCTAGTTCCTTTACGATAGCTTGCCATGAAGCAGTGTTAAAGGCGTTCTTTACATCAAGAGTGACCGCTATGCCAATCTCTCTGTGTCTGATACTTCTCTTGTATAAAGCAGGTCTGATAGTATCTAGCACCTTCAGAATTGCCGTTGTTGTGGACATACCCTTTCTGAATCCGAACTGCCTCGCGCTCAGTGTTTCTGACAGGTTTAGGTCTTCGTGTAATCTAGCCAGTATAACGTGTTCTAGAAGTTTGGCTCCTGCGTTTAAAAGGCAGAGTGGTCTGAAACTAACTTAACCCAACTTAACCTAACTTAACCCAACTTAACCCTTTTTTTTTATAGTAGGGATTGGGAAATGCATTATTCACACCTACGGCATTGTTGTTCGGGCGCCGTAGGTAGTGTAGGACTTGCACCCACTAAAATCCTTCCCCTACTCTTCGCATGTCCCTCCCGGGACCACCTTTCAGTATTACTTCGGGAGGGCTGCGGCAATCACCTTCTATCAGGTAATGGTATCCTTCTTTCGTTTTCTCGTTTTCTTTCCTCCTCCGCCTTTATTACCATGATTTTGCGTACCATTTCTGTGCAAACTCTCCACATCTCTCCGCTCTGCAAAAGCAAAACTGCGATGTTGTTCCTCTCTATTCTTACTCCGCACTTAACTTCCGCATTCCATCTTATTCTCTCAAACCTATTGCATTCAAAAAGAGTATGCTCCGGCGTGTCCTCTTCGCCGCAGAACCAACAGTGGTTTGTTGGTTGCTTTTTTATTTCTTCTAAGTAGGATCCGAAAACCCCGTGACCAGTGAAGGCCTGCGTTAGGTAATAGTCTGTCTCTGTCCATTTTGCCTGGCACCATCCCCTGACATCCTTAATGAAATTCGCCGCCCATCCATCGTATAGTTGCCATCTCTCCTGCCATCGCTCCATCAATTCCTCCCTGGCCATGTTTTTATGGATCTTTCCTCTCTTGTGAATTTCTACCCTTTCCTGTGCCATCAGATCTATCGGGGGCAGTTTTGCCAGTACCTCTATCGCCCTTCCCGACACTGTTCTATAACCAGAGGCCAGCACAATTGCCAATCTTCTATTTACCCTTTCCAGCATGTTTTTATATTTTTTAAATCTTAGGGCACTTATCCATGTTGGAGCTGCGTATAGGACTGCTGAAGTCACTGCTGTCGCCATTATTCTTCTCTTGCTAGTTCTTGCTCCCCCGACTTTTGGCAGTATTTTATAGAGGAGGTTCATCATTCTGCTGGCCTTTTCAGCTGTGTGCCTAATGTGCGTCGTCATACGAAGGTCCCTATCTAGAATCACTCCTAGATATCTTACGGAGTTGGATGTCTCCACTCTTGCGCCTCCCACAGTCACTTGTATGTTCCTAATTTTTCTTTTGCCTGCTAGTAGCACTGCCTCCGTCTTTTCCGGAGCTATAGCTATGCCCATTTCGGCTAATTCCTCTGTCACCTGAGCCAATGTATATTGCGCCTTATCTTTCAGTTGCTCCTCTGTCTTTGCCCTAACAACGATGGCCAAGTCGTCTGCATAGGCCACCAAGTCGATTCCTTTCTCTTTCGCTATTTGGAGTATTCTATTATAAAATACATTCCACAGAATTGGTCCAAGAGCTGATCCTTGGGGCACGCCACATGTGATTTCATATACTTCTCCATTTGTCGCTGTGATGGTTCTTTCCGACAGATATGACTGCGTCACATTAATCAGATATATTGATATACCCCCCTCTTTCAACGCGTTCACTATTTCTCCCCATGGGGCACTATTAAAGGCGTTTCAGATATCGAGTAGTATCATTAGGCATATCTCCCTGTTTTTGTATGCTTTTTGTTTCACCTGCTCTGTAATCTCCTGTATTCTTTCGACGGCGCTTATCGTAGACCTTCCCTTGGTGTAGCCATATTGATCCATATGATTATTCCTTTGTTTTGGAATTCGCTTTGCATCCTAGTCTTTATCATCATCTCCAGAAGTTTGCCTGTGGTGTCTATTAGGCTCAAAGGTCTGTAGGCTCTTGCTGCTTTCGGATCTTTTTTTGGCTTTTCAATTAATACTAGTCTGGCATTTTTCCATATACTAGGAAATTCCCCCCTTCTTAAGCACCTGTTGAAAACCTTCAAAAATATATTTTTGTTGGCCTTAACACCCGTCATCAGTATCTCTGTAGTTATTCCGTCAGGCCCTGGGGCTTTTTTCTTTTTCATTAATTCCATTTCTTCTTGGAGTTCTTTCGCTGTAAATGGTTGTACTCCGTTTTCTGGTACTGCAGCCTTTTCCCATGTTATCTTTTCTTTTTGGGGAAAAAGTTTTTTTATCTGTTCTTTGATAGTAGTTTCGTCTACTTGCTTTCTCGATCGTAGTTTTAATTTCGTGGTCACAATTTGATAAGCCTTTCCCCATATGTCATTGTCTAGTTCCTCTATCAGCTGCTTCCATTTTTCATTCTTACTCCTCTTGATTTTCTTCGCATATTGGGCAGTTTTTTTCCCGCTTACATTCTTTTAGTAAGTGTCCTTGGTCTCCGCAGTTGAAACATAGCTTGGATCGATCAGGTCCCTCGCACTCATGTTGCGTATGGTCATACATCCAGCATCTATTGCACCGTGGCAATCTTATTTTTTTTCGACTCTGCATCGCACCAATCCAATTCGCAAACCTTTTTTCGCCAATACTGTTTCGGCATCCTTTTTTTCTAGAGTTAATGTCACTGATTGGGTATTGTCTGCTGGCGGTCTGAGCTCGCTTACTTTATATTTTCTATCTTCTAGGTTCTCTATCTCCCTTTTGAGTGAGTCTAAAAGTTCTTCTTGGTCTGTTACTTCATCAATTCCTCTTATTATCAGGGTTTCCGTTTCTCTTCTGTCTTCCAGAATTCTAATGCGATTTTCTGTACCTTGTTCATGGTTGTCCTTTAAGAGTTTTTGTAAATTTTCCATGGCTTCCTGGTCTTTGTCCATTGTTATCAGCAGTCTACCTTCTCTTGTACTTCTTATACCCTTCTTCTTTGCCCCTTAGGGTTTCTTTAATTTGCTTTAACATCTCTTTATATGTTTTTGACCCGTTTTCCAAAGTCATTGCATAGGTCTTCCTTTCTGGTTTTGCCCTTGTTTTTGCATCATCCTTTTTTCTAACAAATATTTTAACTTTAGTTTTGGAGCGAAGGAAAATCGCCTCTATCATTTTTCTGTAGCGTTCAGTGCTGAGCGACTCTATCTGGTGGATTATTATTTCTCTATCATTTTCTGTTTCCATTCTTAGTTCTAAGAGTTTTTCATAGATGCTTTCTTCATTATTCTCATAGCAGAGTTTGACTACTTTTCTATTGATAGCTTGTCCGTTACTGCCTGTTTTTATTTTAAGCTCTTGCTCCAGTCTTCCGAAGTCCTCTTCTATTTCTATTAGTTCTGGGTATATTTCTTTGAACCGTTTCTGTATTCCTTTCTCCATTTTCCTATCATCCTTGCTTACTAGGACCACTTTTATTTTGCTCTCCTTATCATCCAACGGACTTCCCTCTTTCAGTTCTGTTTTTTTGTACACAGTCTCATCCCATTTCCATTCTGCCAATTCTTGCCATTCTTTGTAATTCTTACATTGTATTATCTCGTCTATTGTGTCCTCACCCAACGTTTGTGTTCCCATTTCTCTTTTGTTTATTTTATGGTGTGGATCGTCGTCTTGTCCTTCAATATCCTCTATTGTTATTTTTTCCTGTTCATATATGAAGAGACTTTTTTCTACCCATTCCTTAATTCGAGTACCCTGCAGAGTGTTGATTCGTCTCCTGAGTCTAACTATGTTCTCCTTTATTGCTTTCTTTGTGTTTTGTTCACGTTTTTTTCGAACTCGTTAACAATTCCGGCCAATGTCTCAATCGTATCCTTTAATATACGTGCCTCATCGCAGGCCTTTCTTTTGTTCGTGTCTTTTTTCTTCCGTTCCTCGGAGGTGGAAAGTATTTTCCTTTTTTTCTTTTTTTGGATCCTCTATGTTTGCTGTTTGCCTCAATAAAGGTTGATCTCCTACTGGCGGTTCCCTAACTGGCGATCTTCCAATCGATTCTCTTCTCGCATAGGAAGCTATAATCTCTTTCTCCTCATCTTTATTGCGGTCGCTGGCTGATGGTCCGGGGGGGGGGGGCCGCTTTCTCACCACCCGCACCGACCAGAAGTGAGATGTCTCTCCTCTGCTCCGTAAACGTGTCTGTTTTAGTATCTATCACTTGCGATCCCTCTTCATGTCCTTTTTTGGTGTTGATCTGCCCCTTTCAAGGTGGCGATCTCGCCAGCGAGTTTCTTCTTCCGAAATGGATGGACCACTCCTCTGTTTTTGTTTTTGTTCCAGTCGTTGGCACTGGTGCGCCGGCCTGGTTCCCTGCCGGGGGCACTGTAAAGATGCTTGATGACGGTAGAGACTGGCCTGCACCGCCACCAGATATCTCTACCGGTACTGGGGTATCCCCCCCTGCACCGTAAACTCGCTATCCACTTCGTTGCTATTCATCGTAGGTATTTTATTTCTTTGGGGGTTTTGGGGGAGAGAAAAGGATGCCCCTAGCCCTCGGGTACCCTAATAGCGTCGGGGAGGAGGGTGTTGCGTGGAGGGGGAGGATTTGGGGTTGGGAATGTATGGAATGGGATCGCCCCGGGTGTAGGGTGAAAGCCCAGCTAGGGTGCCTCGGGTTTGCCACGCCCGTGTCCGCAGTGCGGATTCCTGAGGTTGAACTGTCCTTAGCAGCGGCTGACCAGTCAAATACACGGTCAGTCGCTGTGCCCCCCCACCAACGACAAGGTCTCACAGCTCCCCGGGAGGGAACCCAACTTAACCCAACTTAACCTAACTTAACCCAAATTAACCTATCTTAACCTTTTTTTTTTTTTTTTTTCTAGAGGTGTTAAATACATTTACGTACACCTGGGAGAGCCCAGGTAGTGTGGGGCTCAGAGTTTCCGGTGTTCTGAAACTCCACTACCCACTAAACATCACCCCTGTTGGTCTCCAGCATCCTGTCCTGGTACTATCTCGTTTGGAATATCTCTTCCGGACAGGAGCCTCCGTGTTTTTCTTCACCAGTTTCTCCCATCATCCTTTCTACGGCTTTCCAGCAGTCCCTGTTGCTTAACATTACGTTTATAAGGTTCTCTTTGCTCAGCCTGCAGCCAACTTTCAGTTCCGTCTCCGTCCTTGCTCTCCCGAATCTGTCGCATTCCAGCAGCATGTGTTCTGGGGAGTCTTCTTCGGCATCGCAGTAAATGCATTTTGGTGTGTTTCTTTTTTTAAATCTGTAGAGGTATGTGCCAAAGCAACCGTGTCCGGAGAGGAACTGTGTCATTGCGTAGGACACTTCCCCGTGTTTGCGGTTTATCCATGAATTTATGTCCCGTATTATCGATTTTGTGTATCTTCCGGCTCCGTTTTCTTCAGACCATTCTCCTTGCCACCTTTCGATTGTATTTTTTCTTTGTTGATCATTGATTATTTTTATGTTTTCGACACCGTTGTTTCGACTTAGGTTTATCTGCTGGTTTATTCTGCTTCTTTCCTCCACAAGTAGGTTTATCGGTATTAGTCCACTGATAGCTGCAGCTGCTGTCGCCGAAATGGTATGGTATCCGCAACAGCATCTTATTGCCACCTTTCTTTGGCATTGCGCCAGTTTCAGTTTATTTCTTTTGGTATTTAGAGCATTTACCCAGGTTGGTGCTGCGTATAGCAGTATTGATTGCAGTGCCATAGCAAGAATTTTCCGTTTTGAGTTCGCTGGACCGCCTATGTTTGGGAGAATTACTTGGATGGCCTTGAAAACGTTGTTGGATTTCTGTATGATGTAATCTACGTGTGGCGAAAAGGTCATATTGTAGTCGAGAATTACCCCCAAGTACTTTGTCGTTTTCTGCGGTCTGATCGTAGTTCCTCCGAGAGTGTACTGGATGTTTCTATTTTTGTAGCTCCATCCGAAAACTACAGCTGTAGTCTTTTCGGGGGCCATCTCCAATTTATTTGCGTTCATCCACAACTGTATGTTGTGCAGCGCCGTGTTTCCCAGTAAAATGTTCTCTTCAATTGTCTCCCCATTTACTATAACCACCAGGTCATCAGCATAACATATCAGCATAACGTTTTCGTTATCGCACACTTTCATGACGTCGTCATATAGCACATTCCACAGGGTTGGGCCGAGCACCGATCCCTGTGGAACACCTCCCACTATGTCGTGTTGTTTTCTTTTGTCCAGTATGACAGTTCTCCTATTTAGGTAGGATGTTATTATGGCTATCAAGTACTTCGGGATCCTCCGATTTTTTATTTTTTTAACGATAAGTTCCCAGTTTGCAGCGTTGAAAGCATTTTTCACGTCGATGCAGATAATGCTTGTGATTTTGTTCCTATTCCTGTTTATTTTTATTGTTTTTATGATTTTTTGTATTGCGTCGCAAGTTGATCGCCCCTTGCTAGAACCGAACTGATTTGGATCAAAGCCTTCTGAGTTGTCTATTTCTTTCTTCAATCTGGTGTTTATGATGGTTTCGAAAGTTTTTCCTAATACGTCTAGTAGGCATATCGGTCGATATTTTTTACCCTCGTTGGCGACGGTGAGTTTTGACGGTTTTTCGATCAGTATCAGTTTCGAGGCCTTCCATTTTTCGGGGAACAATCCTTCAGTTAGACACTCTGTGAACAGGTTAGCAAAAAAGTTCATATTTGACAGCAGCATCGATTTGGCGTGTTCCGGTTTTATGTTGTCTGGTCCGGGAGATTTTCCGAGTTTTATTCGACTAGTGGCGTGTCGCATTTCCTCCTCCGTGACAGGAGGTATCGTGTAGTTTTTTTGCTCGTCCGCTGGCAAGTTATTTGTTTCCGTGATGAACAGTTGTTTGAATATTTCGGTTTTCCTTTCTATGCTGAGAGTTACTTTTGGACCTTGGGCTTTTGTTTGGTTTTTAATGATTTGGTAGGCTTGTCCGTAGATATCTTCTTGAAGAGCCGAGACTATTTCTTTCCATTTCTCTTTTTTTGCTTTTCGAATTTCTTTGGTTAGCTGTTTTTTTGCCTCCTTGTATGCTGTATAGAAATTTTGCCTCCGTATGTTGTTTGTGGTTTCTCGCATGAATTTTCTTCTTTTTGCTTTGACTCCCCTGATCTGGTGTTCGATCGAGTCTTTCCACCAGTAGGGCAGTTTGAAATTTTCGTCCGCTCGGAGAGTGCCGCACGAAGAGTTATATATGTCCTGGAGCATTTGTATTTTCGTGTTTATGTCCTTTTCTTTAGTTTTTCCGAAGTAGTCGATTAGTTTCTTTTCAAAGATGTCTGGTTTAAGTTGTTTTACGAATCCGGTCTTGCTGATATTTCTGTCTTTTGTCGGGATTTTTATTAGGATAAATTGATGGTCGCTTAGGGTCTCCTCTTCATTTAGTACTTCCCAGCTTACACTTCCCCATTGCAGAATTTGTTCGGATACAAAAGTTATGTCTATAAAGGATTGTCCGTTTTCTCTTAGTAAAGTGGGATGTTTGCCATCGTTTAATATTACGAGTCCTAGCGCTGCGAGACCGTCATAAAGTTTTTTCCCTCTTTGGTCCAGCACATCTCCTCCCCATAGCGGGTTCTTCGAGTTAAAGTCGCCCGTGACAACGACTGGTAAATTGCGAACGTGGATTTCTTGATATATGCTGATCAATAATTCGTCAAGGATAGACTCGAAAATAGCTATTGGGCAATTAGGGGAGACGTAAAAGGAGTACACACATAATGAACTTGTCCCTACGCATACAAAATTGCTTTTTCTCTCGTATTTGTAGATGGGCAGGCTATTAGGGCTTGCGCAAATAATCATAGCGTTGTTTCCATTTTGGTTTGAGCAGTATGTTACTTTTGTTACTTGTCGTATTTCTTCTATTGGGTTCTTGTAGGCATAGTAGTTGACATTTGCGTTTTGAGGCTACAGTTTTTGCTAGGTCTTCCGAGACGATCTTCCTCTGGACGTTTCCTTGTAATATTTTCAGCTCCATAATTGTTGGTCGGTACTGGCAAGTAGATTCCTACTGTTAATTCTTTCCTGCTTTAGGGCTAGTTTAAAAGATTTGCATTTGGAAGTTCCAGTTTTATGTCCTTCTTCGTTGCAGGCAGGACAGAAGATAGTGCTGCTGTTACACGAGTCTTTACGGTGGCCTTCTTCACCGCATCTGAAGCATTTGTTGGACATATCTTTTGCTGCGTTTGTGCATAGGCTAGCATTATGCCCGTATTGGTGGCATTTAAAACATTTGTCTACCGCTACTCTCTCTTGGATTCGGCATTCGGAAAAGCCGATTCTGATAGTAGGTTTTTTTCTCAGTTTCCTTGAGCTATTCTCATCCATCTCGATAATGGCTGTCTGTCCGCCGTATAGGTTGTTTACCATTTTGATGTTAGTTTCATCCTTGTTCTCAATCAGGTTTTCGTTTAGTAGTTCATTTCTGATCTCTTCAGCGTTTGTTATGTCGTCTATGTCCCTTATGTATATCGTCTTTTTCCCTTTGCCTCCTGCCATTCGGATTTTGCCGTCCGTGAAAGTGTTTTTTAATTTGTCATGTAGTCGCATAGTTAGGGATTCCTCTTTCATTTCTAGGAGCAAGTTTCCGTTGTTTGTTCTTCGGACTTGTCGGACTCCTTTCGAGAGTTCTATGCCCACGCTGTCTTTTAGAGTTTTCAGCATATCAGAATAAGATCTTCCTTCGGTCTGTTCTATGATGATCACCTCGTTCCTTTGGCGCTGTCTTGTGGTGGTACCCTTTAGTCGCACATTTTCCTGAAGATCTGTGGGTTGGTGTATGTTGGGGCTATAATTGTTGCTTCATCTGCTCTTGCCTCTGTGAGTAATTCTTTTATTTCTTTTAGGATTCGGAATAGGTTTTTCAATAATTCGTCGCTTTTCGGTTTGTAGACAATGGAGGTTGTTTTTCTGTTTGATATGGTTTTGTTTGTGGCTCTTACTCTGTAGGTCGAGTTTTCTTCCAGGGTGGTATAGAAGCCTCCTTCGCATAGTGTTGGTTCTTCTTCTAGCAACTCCGGGAAGAGATTAACAATCTCCTCTTCCAATTTGTTGGACTTTTTTTCAGTATTCTGATGTTCCCTTTCTTCGCTCGAGAACAAGATCAGGTGATTTGGCCTACGACCCATGTTTGATCGTTCCACCTCAATTGTGGTTTTAAAAGCTTTTGACGCCCATGGCAGGTTGAGTAGATTCTCAATGTCTTCAAAAATTTCTGTATCTTTCTCCTCGATGGAGTCAATTGTTTCTTCTGGTGTTCTTTTACAGGAGCATTTTTTGTTTTCTATTTTTGTTAACAGTTGTCTTAATTGGTCTATAGTTTCATCCTTAATTTTATCTTTTTCTTCATATACTATTTTGATGTCTTCTATGGTTTGTCTCTGTTTGCCTTTCTCCAACTTTCTTTCAAAGTTATCTGTCTTGTATTCTGCAATGGTGCACTCTACAAGCGAGCTTATTGATTTGGCTAAGCTTTTTATAGTCTTGTGCACATTCTGGGTTTCCTGGCAGAACTTTATTAGTTCCGTGATCTTGCTCTTCAGTCCTATCTTAACCCAACTTAACCCAACTTGACCCAACTTAACCCAATTTAACCCAATTTAACCTAACCCAACTTAACCCAATTTAACCCAATTTAACCCAATTTAGCATAACCCAACTTAACCCAACTTGTCCCAAATTAACCCAACTTAAGCCAATTTAACCCAATTTAACCCAATTCAGCCTAACCCAACTTAACCCAATCTTTTTTTTTTTTTTTTTTTGAGGGGTTTAGGAAATCTGCAATTCAGACTATCCCCGCCTGTTGTTCTGGCGGCGGGGGGTGTGTCGGGTTCGACCGACTAAAACCCTTTCCCCTCTTCTCCTACCACCATATGGGACCGCTTGCGCATTACTTCGCATGGTGAAGTGTATGTGTCTCGTCTTCTACTCATTTATGTTTTCATCTTCAATCTTTGCCTTCAGTATTTCCCTGGCCATATTTATCACTGCGCTCCAGTTTTCTTCTCGGTTTATCATTTTCTCCACAATGTTTTCTGGGGTGATTTCGCCTGTTTCTGCTGTGCAGGTTGCTCGTTGAGCGTTCCATTGTCTGCAATAAAAGAAGGTGTGCTCGGCGTTGTCGACCTCTCCGCAATATATGCACTCGTTGTCTGGTGTCCTGTTTATCGTATATGTGTAATCTCGGAAACTCCCATGCCCCGTCAGCAGTTGTGTCAAGAAATGGTCCGTTTCTCCGTGCTTCCTCCCTATCCACGCCGAGATACTGGGGATGAGTCTGAAGGTCCATCTCCCCTTTTTACTGGCTTCCCATCTGTTTTGCCATATTTCCGTCGTCCTTTCCTTTGCCTCCGCGTTGGCGGTCTTTTTGTCGGGGCCGAGTGCTTTTGCCACTTGTGTGGCCTGTTCTGCCAAAAGGTCCATGGGAGGTGTCTCCGCTATCACCAGAATAGCGTCCGTAGCCGCTGTACGATAGGCACTGCAGATTGTCAGTGCCGCCTGTCTTTGTTGTCTCTCTACCAGCTCCCGGTATTTTTTTTGTCTTAGGGCCCCTTTCCAAACTGGAGCCGCTTACAGCAGTATAGATCGTGCGACGGAGCACAGTATCCTTCTTTTTCCCGGGGCGGGCCCGCCGACGTTGGGCATCAGCCTTGCCAAGGCTGTCATGGCGTTTCCTGCCCTGATAACAGCCCTCTGGATGTGTGCTGTGAAGGACAGTTTATTGTCCAGCCAAACTCCCAGGTATTTTATCTCCGCCGCTGGGCACGTCTTTTTTTCCAGGATGTCGAATGTTATGGCTGGGACTATCTTTTTTGAGGTGAGTATTATGGCCTCTGTTTTTTCACTTGCCAGCTGTAGATGATTTTCCTGCAACCACTTTATAACCCGATTCATGGATTCTTTAATTTTTTTGTTTATCACTTCCAGGTCCTTGCCCATGACCAGCATTGCCACATCGTCCGCGTACCCTATGAGGGTTACTCCTTCCGGTAGTCTCAGTATCAGAAGGTTGTCATACATTATATTCCAGAGGGTTGGGCCCAGGATGGAGCCTTGTGGAACGCCACGGGACATGCTGAAAGATGTCTTCTTTCCCTCAGCTTCCACCGTGATTGACCTGTCCGTGAAATAGCTCTGTATGAGATTAAGCAGGTACGGGTTTGCTTCCCGCCTCTTCAGTTCTTGTATGATGCACTGCCAGGACGCCGAGTTGAAGGCATTTTTTATGTCGAGGGTTACTAATGCCCCAATGTGTCTGTGCCTGTGACTTCTCTTGAGAAGCCCTTCTCTGGCTATCTCCAGTACCTTTTGGATCGCTGTCGTGGTGGATCTACCCTTTCTGAAGCCGTATTGGTGTTCGCTCAGCGTTTCGGATAGTCGTAGGCTCTCATTTAGTCTAGCTAGAATTATGTGCTCTTGTAGCTTGCCTATTGTGTTAAGCATGCAAAGCGGTCTGAACTTCTGAGGGTCGTTTGGCGTCTTTTTGGGCTTCTCAATGAGGATCAAGTTTGCTGTCTTCCATGCAGGGGGGAAGGCTCCCTGTTCAACCACGATGTTAAAAATCTTGAGGAAAGGTTCAGGGTGTCTTTCTGTTAGTAGCTTTAAGATATCCGCCGGCACACCGTCCGGTCCAGGTGCTTTGTTCGGTCTCAACTTAAAACTTGCGTTTGATAATTCCTCCCTTGTCACTTCTTGAAAATCCGTGCCTCTTGTCTCTGCTCTCTCCCAAAGAGACGTTGGGCCTTCCGGGAAGAGCTCTTTGGCGGCCTCTAGGGATTTATCCATCGTTAGAGGGCTGCGTGCGGTTGTTATCCTTAGTCTTCTTGTGGCGATTTTGTACCCTTCCCCCCAGCAGTTGGTGTTTATTTCTTCGCAGAGGTCCCTCCAGCATTTCCTTTTGGCGTTGTTGATGGCCATTTTTAGTTACTTCCTCTGGCTTGTGTACTGGTCCCTATCATGTTGTGATCGTGTGGTTTCTCTTCTGTTATTTCTGGTCAGCTTCCTTTTCATGGAGAGGCATGTCTGTCTTAGTTTGGCGATCTCCTCGGACCACCAGTAGACAGGTCTCCTATTTTTGTGATTGCATTTCTTTGGCATGGCGCTGTCGCAGATCTTCGCGATAATTTCATCGAGTTGTGGCGCTGTGTCTGGCGAGTTGGCTTGCTTCGCTTTTTCGACTTCCTCGTTTAGTTTGTTATGGTTTAGCCTCTTGAAGTTCCACCGTCGATTTTCCGGTTGTTTGTGTTGTGTGTCAGTGTTGTGCGATATCTCAAAATATATGTATTTGTGGTCGCTTGCTGTCTCATGGTCTAAGACTCTCCATTTGCTTATCTTTGCGCTTATGCGGCCTCTCGTGATTGTCAAGTCCACTATGGAGCTAGCCCCTGGCTTTGAGAAAGTGGCTTCCCCGCCGTTATTTTGGATGACTAAGTTCTTTGAAGCTAGCCATTCAAGCATTATGTTTCCTCTCCTGTTTGTGGTGTGCATGCCCCAGTCCGTGGCCCAGGAGTTGAAATCGCCAGCTATTACTGCATCTTTACTTGATTTATCCAGGAGCTCGCCTAGGGATCCTAGCGCGAGACTGAATTCCTCTTCACTTTGGCTTGGTGGAACGTAGCAGCTTGTGAAAATGAAATCTCGGAACTCCGCCCAGACAAAACCGTTTCCTGCTCCTGTTTCAAGGCATGGGGTATCTCTGTTCCTTAGGCCTATAGCAGCGTCCATCCTTAGGTCGGTGAGCCACGGTCCTTGTTGTGTAAGCCTATGGTTCGGCTCTGAGATCGCTATCACGTCTATGTCTAGTTGGCTGACTGTGGCGGTGAGGAGGTCATGGGCCTCGTAGCACCTATTCAAGTTTATCTGGAGGTATTTACTGATTGCTAGTTCCGTTACTCTCAGACCTTTGTCTTTGTCTTTGCCTGCTCTCTTGTCTTTCGAGTCTCCTTAGCCCTGTTAGGGTCTCTCTGAACGACTCACATCTCCCGCTGCCTGCTCTGTGATCATCTTTGTGACATATCGGGCATCTTTCCGCGTTCTTACAATCCTTTGCTGTATGTCCTTCTTCACCGCATCGGAAGCATAGCTTGCTCCTATCGGGGCCTGTACATTCTTTGGTAGTGTGCTTATAGTCCCAGCACCTAAAACATTTTTCGAGGTGGATTCTTCTTTCTATCCTGCATCTTACGAGTCCTATGCGAAGTTCGAAGTGATTAGTTAGTATCTGTTCTGCTTTCCGTTTGGGAAGGAGCATCGTTATTGCCTGCGTGTTATTTCGGTCAGGCCTTAGCTCGGTTAGGCTGAAATCTTCTTCCTCCACCTCGAGCTCGCGCTGTATTGCTGCCTTCAGCTCATCTTTTGTTGTTAGTGCGTCCATCCCTTTGACGTGGATCGCCTCGCTGTGTGCGTTCTCCATTGACGCATTCACCTTTACGTCTGCTTCTTTATAGACCTCTTTTATTTTTTGTCCCAGTGTTCTTATCGCTGCATCGTCTTTGTCTGTTGTGATGATTAGCTTACCGTCTTTCGTCTGGCGTATGGATTTAATAATTTTGCTTTCCGCCGTATTTTGGACCTTCCCTTTAATCCCCTCCAGTAGTTTCTTGTAATCTTCACCCTTTTGATCAACGATTACCGCGTATGTCGGCCTTTCTCTCTTTGGATTGGCCGCTGGTCCTGTTTGCCTCTGCTTGGCCAGTTGTGCCGATTGGTGGGCCGTTGTTGTGTAGATTATGGCCTTTGTGTTTGATTTATGGAATATCATTTCGGTAATTTTCCTCAGCTTGTCGAGGCTTATCCGCTTAATGTGGTGGAGGGCCACCCACTCATCGTCCTTAGTCTCATCCCGCAGTTTTATTAGCGATTCCCATAGTTTCAAGTCCGTGTCGTCTTGTCTGATTCTTATGATCTTTTGGCCTCCTGCCTGATTGTTTCCCCTTATCGTGGTTGTTTGTTCCAGTATGCCGAAGTCGTCAGTGATTTCCGCGAGTTCCGGGTATCTTTTTTTGTAGAGCAGCTGGATGCTTTCCTTCATGTCTGTATCCGTTGGCTCGACCAGTACTACTTTCACCACATCGGATCTTGTATCTAAGGGGTTGCCTATCTTGATTTCCGTGTTCTTGAATAGTTCGTTTGCCCATTTCCGGTTTTCTAAATTCGTGTAGTCCGCAAAGGATTGATTCCCGTCCAGGGTGTCTACCGGTTTTCTATTCTCTGCTTTTTCCTTATTTATGTTGGTGTTTTTTTGATTCCAAGGCGCAGTTTGCCATTTCCCGTCTCTGGATTTCACCAATTCAGATTTGCACATCGGGCAGATGCCCTGCTCTGTCAGTTCTCCATTTTTGATTCTTTCATCCTCTTCTAGGGTGCGTTGGGTGGCAAGTGTCTCCGTCGGCATATCCAACTCTTTGACTTCCAGAGTCGTCTGAGTCTCTGTCACCTTTCTGGCTGCTTTGTCTGAATCTGTATCCACGTCTCTGGTCTCCCTCCCGAAGCTATGCTCTTCGAGCCAATTTATCATTTTTGGATTCTTTAGAGTGTTAATCTGTGTCTTTAGTTTATTTGAGATAACTTTTATTTCCCTCCTGGTGTTTTGTTCAATTCTCTCTTCCAATTCTGTGCCAGTTTTACAACAGCAGCTAGGGCCTCCTTTAGGTCCTGGTAATAAGTCGGGTTTGTTTTCTTCTTACGAGGCTTGCCCTCGTTGCCTGGAGGTGATTCCCTTAACTTCCTTTTTCTGTCTTCAGCTGTGTCTAATTTCTGAAAGTAGCTCAGTAAGCCTGTCTCTGTAGATGGTCTTGTTGGTGATCTGCCTATTGAGTCCCTTCTCGCAAAAGGATCTATC
>OU892280.1:48712189-48742232 GCA_917834065.1 Ceutorhynchus assimilis | reverse complement strand
CATAACCCTATATATATAACCCTCCCTTCATCGCAATTATTAATTATAATAGAATAATCATACACATTTCAAAACAAAACAAAAAAAAAATCATAGAATATACTCCCTCGTGTATTTAATATTTTTTTTGAACAAACTAAAATGGGATATAATATTAACAACAATGATTCATCCTGCACAAGGTGTGCAAGGGACAAACCACCCAAGAGTATATACAAGATCAAGGTGCCCAAATCACGGGATCACCACCTAAACAAAACGAATTACAAATGAACACCCATACACAGTAAAGGGTGTTGCCACCAATCATGATAACTATAGCTAAAGGAAACCTGTTTTGATTTCACCCACAAGAAGGAATGAAGTTTAACCTGTTCGACAAGGGCATAAGGATTAGAAATCGTGTTTTGAAAAACCCGGTTGTTCCTTTCCTTCCAAAGCACCCAAACTGAGGCAAACCAAATAATTTTCATATAGATATAAGTGAATCTAGGCAACCCCGCCATAGAAGTGAATTGAAGAAAATGTTGTCTAATATCACCTGGAGAAACCGAAGAAATATGTAACCACCTCCAAACATGTGACCAAAGAGAGCTAAAAATGTCACAAGATAGAAACAAATGTGTTGCCGTTTCCAGACCTCCACAGCCAGAGATGCAAGCCGTATCTGAAGGAAGAATGACATGTCGGCGCACCAAATTGTCCTTTGTAGGAAGTCTATTGCGGAGAAGCCGCCACACAAATAGAGACACCTTTGACGGAATGAGTTTGTGCCACACATCATCAACCAAAGTCCTATCCAAAGTGTCACCGGACGTTGTAAGAAAGCGATATGCTCCCTTCACCGAATATCCCTGAATAGGATCTAACAACCATCGCCAAACATCATGGATATTATCCTGCAAAACAGTGTTGGAAAGTAAAACAGAACACTCCCTCACACTCTCCTCCTCCCACGCAAACAACCGACGGCGCCATACCCTCTCCCCTCCCCCATCCGCACCAAACTCCCTCATCGCTTCCGCCACCGAACTCTCCTTGTTCACCGATAGGTCATATAAGCGGGGAAATTTAATTTTCAATGGCATTTCCCCCACCCATATGTCATGCCAAAATAAAGTATCATTACCATCTCCCACAACACGACGAATATTATTATCAAACCACCTCCCAACACCCTCTCCCACTCCCTCACGAATCCTACACACCGACCGCCACCAAGTAGAACAATGACTACCTCCCTCCCTCAACCGCCCCCCCTCCTCTCCGTAGCGGGCTTTCAAGACCCGATACCATAACCCCTCCTTATCTACCAACATCCTCCAACACCATTTCCCCAACAAAGATATATTAAAAGCTCCCACCCTCCTTACCCCCAATCCTCCATCCTCCTTTGGAGTACAAATAGACTCCCAATTAATCCAATTTATTTTCCTATTATCCTCACCACCCCCCCCAAAAAAAAATTTTAAAAATAGATTCAATAGAAGAAATTATACCTGCAGGGGCTTTGAAAAAGGAAAGAAAGTAAACTGGAAGGGACGACAGGACAGATTTCAGAAGAACCAGACGACCACCAAAGGAGAGGAACTTGTGGTTCCACGACGACAGACGTGAGACTATGCGATCAACAACAGGTTTCCAAAAAGAAAGTTTCCTAGAATCACCACCGATAGGCAAGCCCAGATAAACAAAAGGAATAGAACCCCGCCGACAATTCATCACCAAAGCCGCCTCTGACAGCCAAGATTCAGATATATTTACACCCGACAGCATGCTTTTGTTGAAGTTAACTTTCAGGCCCGAAATCTCTTCAAAGAGAAGCAACACTGCTCTCATGGTACGCACATTCTGCCAACTCTTTTCACCAATAATGATAGTATCATCCGCAAATTGTAGATGTGTCAGTCGCACCTCACCAAGCTGCCCAACACCGTACCCCCTAAACAAATCTGCCTCCACCACAGCATTCATAAGGACATTAAACCCTTCAGCAGCCAAAATGAACAAGAACGGAGACAAAGGGTCACCTTGACGAAGACCCCTCTGAATAGGAAATTCCTCTGTGGGACCTTGACGAAGACACCTTTGTCTTCAACAGCTCTTATAGCTATCGCAATCCCAAACTGCATGTTTAACTTCCTCACGACTAAAGGGCTTTGTTAAATTCCCTACCTCTACCCAAGATATCTTTCGAAAATGGAGGCCCTTCATCCCCGGCCGTTGAACACCAAGCGACTTAAAATGATTAGAAAAATGTCTGAAGACAGCGGATCGAACATTATGAACTCCTTCCACACTGACACCATCAACTGACACCATATTTATAGCATTTTGGCGCTGATGCATAGACATACAACCATGAAAAAACTTTGTATTTGCATCCCCTTCCTGAAGCCACTTCATTCTTGATTGTTGCCAATGCATACTATTCTGTAACCGAGCCAAAGAATGCAAGTTAACAGATAACTCATGAAGCTCCTCCATCTCCTCGTCCACCAACATTGACATCTCTGCTTTAGCATCCAGATTTGAAATTTTATTTTTAACATCCAACATCCGACCATCCATATTCTGAAAATGTTGTTGATGCCACTCTTTTAAACTGAATTTCATCCACTTAAGCTTCTGCTTTAGAACAAAACCGGACCATCCCTCACAATTGTAAGTACCCCCATTTAGCTCGGACAAAATCTGAATAACCCGGTAAGTCTGACAACATTTAAGCATACGAAGCGGGCGGGGCCCCCAATTAGCCTCATCGACATGTAATAACAACGGAACATGATCATATAGCCCACGTTGATAAGCCACCTGAATACAATTTGGCCACTTCTCACACCACTTATAAGACAACAAGAACCTGTCCAGTCTACTCATAGAAACTCCATCACCCCGAAACCACGTAAATAACCGACCACAAATGGGTAAATCAATAAGCATACAGTCATCAATGAAATTATTAAATAAATCCGCATCCACCTGTCTGAAAACCACACCTCTTCCTTTCCGTTCATCAACATTGCGAACTGAATTAAAATCCCCGCAAACACACAAACAAATGTCATTGTTGTTAAAAACAAGAGGTTTCAACCGCTCCCATAAGACCTTTTTATCTGCCAAGTTACACGGTGCATACACATTAAAAATAATAAACTCGTCACCTGAATCGACAACCTTTCCTTTGATAATCAACACATGCCCAAAACTCATAGAATACCATACATCCAACCGGGAAGCGTCCCACACCGTAACCAAACCACCAGAAGCCCCAACCGAAGGTTGATAGGAATAGCCATGCGGATTATTACCCCAAATTGATTTGATGGTCAAGTCATTCATCAAGTGCAACTTAGTTTCTTGTATACACAACACCGAAGGATTCTTCTCAATAACCAACCTCCGAACCTCCATCCTCTTCTCACCACCACCTAAACCCCTCGCATTATACGAAAGAATCTTCATTAAAACCTCCCACCCCCTTCACACTGCCCCCCCTCCTTCACCACCCACCCTACACAACCTTCCTCCCCACCACGACATCACACTCCACCTCGCTACCTCCAGCCGCCCTCCACTCTCTCCTCCCCTCCTTCGAAAGCAAATTAAAACTATTCTTAGTGTCATAATGATACTTCACACCCACTACCTTCCCTAATTCCTTCACATCCTCCGCCACCAACTTAGGTTCCCCTTTTAATACACCCAATTCTCCCAATCATTTTTAACGGATGAAGTTGATTTTAATGAAGCATCCAAATTGGAATTCATTGCTGCACTTGAAGATGTATTCACCGCACCAATTTTCTTCACCCGCTTATGTTTTTTCAAAATCTTCAAAATCTGTTTACGATCCTTTGCCGGCATCCGAGAAATCTTCTTCATAAAGCCTACAGATTTTTTCACCATTCCAACCTTCTTTTTCTTTGATGGCGTATCTTGCATGGAGTTTCTAGTAGCCTTCTTCAAACCATCAGAATTGTTACCATCACAATTGGAAGAAAAAACAACACCACCTTCGGAAATAGGCTTTTTGTTTCGAGATCCAATCTGTGCTCCAAGGCCCCGAATGAACTACAACCTTCTCCCCATCTGATGGATTCAAGTTGATGTTTCCGCTGCACATTTCAACATCATTTTTCATCTTCGACAATGGTTGAAGAACCGGTGAAAGGTTCACCTCAAAAAACTCCGAATTAAGTTCCTTACCCTTTATTAACCTTCAACAAAGAATGATGAGAATTGAAAGATGTTGCCTTTTTACATTCATGTTGACTCCATTCATTCTGCAAGTCGTTAACTAAATCATCCAACTCCCACTCCCCTTGAACCTCTTCCCAAACCTTCCTCGACATTTGGTTGAAATACCGCTTCCGGTGTGGAAACCGAATCAACCTCCGTCATAAATGCATCCTCGCCCAAATGACATCCCCATTCCTCCACCAATTTAATAATATATTTCCTCCCGTCAATGACAACTTCAGAAGACGTATTCAAAATCTCTAATTGTGACGTGGAAACAAGAATACGTGCAAAATCTAAGCGTGCCTTGTCAATTGTGCATTCGTCTGCACGAATGAATCTACCATTCTCTGGAGCACACAATCGAAAGAAAGACTCGTTCCAAGCATGAACGGGAATACCATAGACTCGCAACCATGCACCGCGTTCATATCGAACCTCCGCCTCCGACCACTTATGAATATTAGAGAACAACATAGCAAAAAAATGAAGGGCCCCATTAAACACTTGCCAAATATCTTCATCACCAGAACAATTAAGAAACACCCTATCACCTCCCATAGGAGTAACTACAACATTAGGAAAGCCGGCATCCTCGACACGTTGTTGTAAATCCAAAGCTGAATCCCCCGCAATCACCCTTGCAATCATTCCAGACCTCGCCCAATTTCTATCGTTGACACAGGATTTGTACACCGGAATGAATTTAAAAGGGGCCTTACCATTAGAAAAACTTGCAGATTTTTTTTGAAGGAATAGAAACCCTTTTTGTTGTCGGCACACACACAGTTTCCTGCACATGTTTCTGCTGCTCCACCGTTTTACTGCCAACTCCCATCACCGCTTGCTTATTCCCATCAGACCCTTTACCATCCTCACACTGATCCTGTAACACGCCTCCATCTCCCTCAACCACCTTCCTCACCTTACTTTTCTTCCCCGTACCACCAACTGACACCAGCACTTGCCCAATACGCAACATATTTCCTCCCTCAACCTTCTTCTCAGTCCCGTTATGTGAATACATCCCCACCTTCTATTGGATTACTCCCTCACCCTTCAGCATCTATACCGGCCTAACATCCACCCTCTCTAACCTCCCTGCATCTTTCGGTGTAGCACTGACAGAATCATTATGAGCAAACCTGTCATACCGAGCCTCGCGAGCCCAACTCGACACTCCCCAATCCATACATTATTTAAAGCTTGAGAGAGTTTGTTCTTATTCCTAACATTAACATAACGTACAAACCCAAATTCCTGACCTCTAGCATTCCTATGTCGAGCAACAAGCAGGTCAGATAACATACCGCATACCTCAAAAAGCTTGTCGTAAACGAAATAAAGGCAAATTATCCGGGAAATTAGTAAACATAAAAAGAAACTTTGTAATCTTGATTAGAGTCAGATAACACCGCACCATGCCATTCTGACGATGCTATACGACCTCCCACTTTGTTGGAGAAACTGTCGCCGTAATCCAATCCAAAGCCATCTGCCACATGCCTATCGCGTCGCTTTCCCATGAAACCTCTTCTAGAAGCCTGAAGCCGATCCTGCCTGTAACCCACCATCGTTCCTCGATGACGCTCTGATCCTCTTGACCTGTCCCGTCGTCTGTGTTCCAGTTCCGTCGCTTTCCGCTTCCTAGACCTCACTGCAAGCCAATCTCCCCTATCCCCCCCAATATCTGCCACCCTGGCTGGACCCCACACCCCCCATGATGTCTCTCTGCCGGAGAAAAGCTCCAACGTGGGTTGCCCGGAGCTAACCCTAGTGCAACCGTCTCTCAGTCGCTCCTGATCTCTCATCGCTCTTTTGTTGTTGATTCTTGTTAAGTTTTTCTCGTGTATTTAATATATTAAAAACAAAACTTTTAAAGTTTATTATTGCGTAAAAGATTTTTTAATTTTTATTTAATGTTTGTCTTTTTAATATTAGTGAGTATATTCACTACTTCAAAAATTTCTATGAAAGTATATTTGTGAAAACATTCAAACATATGCAACATGGTCTTGATTTTGTTTTTCTTCGTATTATATTAGGATGGCAAAAAGGGTCAACTCACTCCGCACCGTCAATAATCCTTCTAAAAAGGGACGGAGCGAGGCACCTTACTTATGGCGGGTTCAAAATCACAACCCGTCCCGCTAAAAAGGCAGGGGTTAAGCGGATCAACTCGGCGGGTCAAACCCATTTTACCATCCCTAGAATTATAAGACCAGAGGGAGTACATATTTTGAATATTTATATATAAAGATCGTTATTTTAAAAATCAGATCAGTCATCGACCTGGTTAAAGTAGTGGGTCGATAAGTCATTGATCGATTTAACACTTGTCGAACCGCATGTAAAATTTGTATTGAATAAGATGACTCGGTTGTATGTCTCAGTCTGCATAAAGTTTTTCACTTTGTATTAACAAGATGACTCGCCTATACAATAGACCATAACACTTATAAAAGATTAAAAAAAATCATCAAATAAATTAAGATGATTTCTCAAATTTGTTCTTCAAATTTAAGTCCTTCGACTTTGGCATAATTATCTTGTCAAACACATAATTTAATTCTAATATATATATATATAGTATCTGATCAGAAGGATGACGTATGGTGTAGTTGTTTTGGGCGTTTGGGGACCTCTGAAACAGTGGGTGGTGTGTGCATGCAGACAGTCTGGCGCTCCGGTAAATAAGAGCGCAGATAGGGGATTTAGGGTTGAATAGAATCGTACTGATGGGGACTACATAAAGTCCCATTATATAGTGTGTGTGTGTGTGTGTGTGTGTGTGTGTGTGTGTGTGTGTGTGTGTGTGTGTGTGTGTGTGTGTGTGTGTGTGTGACTTGCAAGCACCGTTGTAGGCACACAATGGCAATTGAAAAAATTGTAACCACCGAGCGAGATTCGCGGCACGTGAGGGGGGAGACGTTGCCATTCGATTTGAATTGGTCTTCCTAGGTGCTATGAGCAGATGACCCAATAATATGTTAGGCATGTTTTATTGGGCTTGTATTGGAAATGGGCCTAGCCATTTGCTCGGTCCAAAACAATAGCCCCCCAAATTGTTACTCTCAAATAAGAGTGATGACTTCGAGCAAAATAGTTTGTGTCAGGTCGAACCATATACTAATGAAAAGGGGCGGAAAAGAACCAACCGTACTGCTTGTACGACACTTGAAATCATATAGACGTTGATAGTCTCAGGGACTATGTTTGTATGGTACCGATAGCCTCAATATGCTCGCGAGGAGCTAGCGATTGTGAAAAAGGTTTTGGTTTGCGGGGAGCTGAGTCATTTGGAATGCTCGCAAGAAATCTCCGCTTTTAAAAAAATGGTCCTGCTAATTATAAAATTGTTAACAAACGCTCGAATAGGTATACCCTTACGCTCGTTAAGGTTGCTCGACAATGATGTGACTATTTGATACCCCCGGAGGTGTGGTGGTTGATGACAAAGCATCATATGACATGTTTGGCTATATTTTTAGTACTTTTCTTTGCACTTGTAGACAAATAAGTTGAGAGATAAAAGAGTTGTCAATGGTCTGATGAACATATTGTATTGTTTTCACTCGAGTTGTTGTAATTCACTTTTATCCTAGATCATGCAACTCCATAGGTGTTTTGTAGTGAGAAACCATCAAGACATCGTGTGAAGGATCAAGGATGTGAAGATTGAATTCAATGGTTCTTAGAAGGTTTTTTAAGAAAAAACAAAGTGAAGAAAATTCATTTCATGTTCCTAGGAGTTTCCAGACGGAAGAACGATCGAAAAACGGGAGAAAAATAGAAGATTTCGCACCGCAATTGCTGCCTCGGGCGCCATTTGCACCTGGCCATGCACCATTTGTGCACGAGGCAGTGTTGCTACTGCCTCAGGCGCTAGTTGCGCCCCTATAGGCGCTATTCGCGCATAGTTGCAGGAAATTGCCTGCAGTTTGTGTTTCCAAGCTGGTTCGGTGCAAAAAGCCCAATTTTCTTCTGTTAAACCCTAAGTAATCATTTGATAAAATAGAGACTCTTGCACTCAATATTATTCATTCAGAAGACTGACGGTTCAAGACAAGTGTCATGCATCAGAGCTTTGGCAGAATTTATTCCTTCTCTTGTTCTCTCTAGAGTATGTTTTTCTATGGTTTTGTTATGATGTATTTTGTCATGTGTCGGTGTAAGCCCTAGAGGCCAATAGTTTATGTTAAACTTATGCTATGTATCATAACTTTTATTATTAAATAAAATATGACATTCTTTATTTTTGATTGTTGTAAGATTAATAAAGTCCCTAGAATAGATAGTTCATGTGATGGAATATTAAGTGTGACTTAATCATGAGATTACTTTTACAGAAAGGACGATATTCTTAAAAGTATTTGTAGTTAAGCTTTAATATAAATCGGGATAATAATAAAGCGTAAAGACTATGATGTATGTAGACTGATGACCACATCTCATGGGGTCATGTAGACTGATGACCACATCCCATAGTTCTTAGGAGCTTACCACTTTCTTACGTTATTCTTAGCAAGTTTGTCAATCATTTTCAGTAAGTTTTACATCCATAATAGAAGAGTATTAGAGAATTTGCTTATGATTTTGGGACATTTGTAATGTTTTTCTATATTTGAGTGTGTGATTATATTCTTTCTGAAGCATAGCAATGTTAGGGTGTTTTGATGTAATTCACAAAGAAATCATGCAAATCGGTAAAGCAAGACATATGAAGATTCGTGAAGACCTTGGGAAGATGAAAGAATGAATATTCAAGGGGCCTCAGAAGATGTTACAAAGGGAGGAATTATGTTCCCAAGTTCCAAGACATCTTATATGGAAGCAAACACCTAATAAGACAAAGAAATTGGCGTTTCAGAGCCCAGACAAACACTCACATGTGCCTGACACACATTTTTGTACTCCTAGGCATATGATGAGGCTTCTGATGCATGCTTCTAGGTGTCTGCCACCTGAAACTCTGCACACATGCACCTGGCACATGGTTCTAGGCGCCCAACGCCTGTTCCTTGCAGGCCAAGGCGCTGTTTTGTGACTTTTTGTGGAAAAAGCCCGGTATTTTAGCCTATTTTCAGGTCGAAACTTTTCCTATAAATATCGCATTCTTCATTCATTAATTTTCATTCATGACGAAGCGGTTCAAGAGGAAGGCAAGCACTAGGAGCTTCAAGGAGGAGTTTATCTCCTCAATCCAAGTATTTCTAGGGTATGTTTTATTTCTTTGATAATTTGTCTTTAGTTATCGTTTGTAACTAAATCATCTTAGCCTAGGGTTCTAAGATTAACCTTTATTCCGGTTGTTGTATAATTTATTTAATTTAAAGTCTTTATTTAGTTATTTCTCTTTATGCTATTTACTTTTACAATCGTGTGTAAGATTTCTCTCCTCTGAAGCATAACCCTGACTTAGGCACTAAGGGAGGTGATATTACCTAATATTAATGTATATCTGTCTAATCATGAAGTAATAAATTTGTAACTAGGGAGACATGCCGAAAAGAGCAAAACCCTGAGAGAAAGGTACTTAGGGAGGTGACATACCTAATATTGACGGTATATTGATAAGTAGATTTATTACGTATTTTAATTAAGTTATTTAGTTTAATTCTATTTAGATTTAATTAGATTCTATGTGTTTTTATTTATATTTAAGAGCTTTTTACTTCAAAGAATCCAATATTATATTTCAGGATCAAATATATGATTTGCAAGGCTTGGAGCTAAAGAAAAGGGATTTGGAGCACAAAAATAGGAGATTTCCAAGATTTGGGACCGAAATATGCACTTGAAGAAATCAGAATTCGCTCCCCCAAGTCAGTGAAGGGCGCACGGCCCACGCCTGCAAGGCGCACGGCCGTGCGCGATTGCCAGCATCCCTTTTAGCTGCTTTTTGCTCCGAACAGCGGTTTTCTACGCAGCCTGCTTTGACGATAAAGCCCATGGATCTTCAGAGAATATTCCTTCAGTTATTTCTTAGGGCTTAAGTCATTAGTAGGCTATAAATAGAGAGCTTGTTCTCCTTGTTTTATCATCTTGTATTCTGAATATTGTATTGTGACAGAATACTATTTCTCAATAAAAGTTCTCGTTTTTATTCAATAGTTCTTATTGTTTTCTTCTTATTCATTCATGGCAACACCAACATGAGTGAGTAATTCCCTTAGACCTTGGGATTGTTGGGAGAGTCATATGGCTTGATCCAACAATCCTAATCCGAAACCCTAGTTTATGTAACCCTACTTTTCTTATCTAAATTCACCGTTCTTCACAACGATATTAACCAAGTACCAAACTTTGGATGCGAACGCGGAGGGTTAGTACTTGTTAATTCGTTACCCTAGTTATTAAGGTGATGAATTCGAACGAAGAAGTCTTAATAACCGAACAAGTGAATTTAGACAAGGATTGCGAAGCATGAGAATAACCTAGTGAACCTTGGGACTTATAGAATCTCGTACGATCAAGGATTTTAATATAGGAGTTAGCCATGAGAATAGGTCTAACACCTTGAGAGACACACTCCCCGGATATCGAACGAAGAAGGGGATAGGCTTTAGAGAGATTCGTCCTTAGAAACTAGGATTTACATAAACAAGGATTAGGATTAGGATGTTAGGTCAACCATAGGATGAACCAATAATCCCTAGGTTGCCTTTAGCTATTGTTTTCAACCGTCGTTTAGATTACCTTGAAACCCTAATTATCGGTTTCTCCCTAACCTTTACTACTTTTGATTGGAATTTAAATAACTCCCTGTGGATCGATACTCTCTCTTTATTACTACTACGGTAAACCCGTGCACTTGCGGATTTACGGTAACAAGTTTTTGGCGCCCGTTGCCGGGGAGTTGACCAAATTCCGATCAACTTTGGTGACGGTTAGGTTTTATTTCTGTTTTTACACTTTCCCCTTCTCAATCGATTTCTTCTTCTTCTTCTTTTTGGATTTCTTTTCCGCTTATGCGTAGAACTAGAAGTCTTGGGAGCCATATTCCTCCGGATTAATCCCCGAGATAGAACAGTACCTCCATAGGCGAAAAAGAGAAGCACGAAAAAACCAAGCCATGGCAGACGCACGTACTCTCAAAGAGTATGCGACTCCGTCAACGGAGGAGCCGGCAGCGGTTATTGTGTATCCGGATGTAGAAGGAAACAATTTCGAAATCAAGCCTGCACTTCTCCATCTTGTGCAGCAAAATCAATTCTTGGGATCCCCCGCTGAGGATCCCAATCTTCACATCTCTACCTTTCTTAGGCTTAGTGGAACCATTAAAGCCAACCAAGAAGCCGTTTAGGCTACATCTTTTCCCTTTCTCCCTTCGAGATAGAGCTAGTGCTTGGTTCCACTCCTTAGAAAAAGGTTCCATTACGTCATGGGACCAAATCAGGCAAGTCTTCCTTGCTAGATTCTTTCCACCCTCCAAAAACTGCCAAGTATAGGGACCAGATTACTAGGTTCAATCAAGCAATTGGGGAGTCTTTGTATGACGCTTGGGAGCGTTTTAAGGAGATGCTAAGAGTTTGCCCCCATCACGGTCTTGAGCAATGGCTCATAATTCATACTTTTTACAATGGTCTTTTGTATAACACTAAATTGACTGTTGATGCAGCAGCAGGAGGAGCACTAATGAATAAGAATTATGCAGATGCTTATGCGCTGATAGAAGACATGGCTCAAAACCACTACCAGTGGACGAGCGAGAGGGCAATTGGTGGTACAACACCGTCAAACAAGGAAGCCGGTATGTATGAGGTCTCTCCTCATGATCACTTGGCAGCTAAGGTAGAAGCACTCTCTCATAAACTCAAATAAACTCAATGTAAGTGCCTCTACTCCTTCTCCTCCTATATCTTCCTGTGAAGTATGCGGTATTACTGGCCACTCTAGTGATGAATGCCAGCTAGGGAGTGCTCTCTTGTTTCCCGAACAAATAAACTATGCCCAATACCAAGGTATGAGGCAAGGGCAGAATTTTTACAATAAAAATCAATTCGGGCAGCAAGTAGCACCACCAGGCTATGGCAACAACCAAAGGGTGGCTCAGAAATCTAATCTTGAGCTTATGTTGGAAAATTTTGTGCTAAACCAAGAAAAACAAAACCAAGAGCTTAAGTCGCAAACTAGACTTCTAAAAGAGTCGTTTGACACTCTAACTTCTAAGGTAGACTCTCTTGCCATAAGCAACAAATCATTGGAGACCCAAATCTCCCAAGTAGCCCAACATGTTTCTTCTACCTTTCAAACACCTGGAATTTTTCCAGGACAACCCGAAGCCAATCCTAAAGCACACATCAATGTTGTTACCCTAGAAAATGGCCAAGAGCTAGAAAAACCAAAGGTTGAAATTGTGCAAGGCAGAGAATCCCTAGAAGAGAGTGAAAGTCCGGTAGATACAAAGCCCTATGTTCCTAAAGTCCCATTCCCTCAAAGGCTTGTTAAGCCTAATCTAGAGGACAAATTTAGGAAGTTTGTTGAGCTAACACAAGGTCTACACACCAAAGTCCCAAAAGTCTTGTCCCAAATGCCCACCCTATGCTAAGTTTGTTAAAGACGTCATCTCTAAAAAGAGAATCCCCGTGGGCAATGAGACAATAACCTTGACCTAAGAGTGTAATGCCCTTCTAGGAGGACCACCCAAGCTTGGTGACCCCGGTAGTTTTGCTATCCCCTATCATGATAGGAGACACAAATGTGGAAAGAGCCTTATGCGATCTAGGAGCTAGTGTGAGCATGTTACCCTTGTCCCTCTTTATGAGGATAGGAATAGGAAGCCTAAAGCCAACGAACATAACCCTTAAGCTTGCAGATCGCACTATTATCAGTCCCGTTGGTATTGCGGAAGATATGCCCGTTTTTAATAGATGGGTGTTTTGTTCCCGCTGATTTTGTGGTTGTTGACATTCCTGAGGACCCTCAAGTCCCAATCCTACTTGGAAGACCTTTATTAGCCACAGCGGGAGCAGTCCTAAATGTTAGAGAAGGATGCATTATGTTCCAAATAAGTGGCATGCTCATTAGGTTTCGAAATGTATAACATCAATAGAGGAATCACCGACTACTCCTTGTTCGAAGCCGAAGATCATGGTGGAAAGCAATGCTCTTCACCACCACCTGGCTACCATCATCTCTTTGACCCATTTTAGGGATCACCACTAATCGTGCAAGCTAATGACGTGAAAAGAGCGCTTCGTGGGAGGCAAGCCACGCATTTTTTTTTATCGCTTTATTTCTGCTTGTTTTGTTTTGTTTTTAATTGTTTTGTAGGTACATGTCCGATATGTGAAAGAAAATTTGAAAAATTTTGACTCAGAGGACCAGAAACAGGCGCACTGCCCCACGCCTCATTTCGCGTGGGTACGTGTGCGCATTTTTTTGAAAAAAATTGCCCGGGGAATAGCAAGGTCTGCACGCCCACGCCTGCAAGGCGCTACGGCCGGTGCGCGACACTTATGTGTATATTCACATGATTTTTCTTCTTCTTCCTCTTTCAAACCACACAAAAACCTCCCTCATCCACTTCTCTCTCTAAACCTCCATTTTTCTTCAACCCTTCAACCTCACATATCTCCATCAAAACTCAACCAATCCACTCCAATCTTTTACCCAAACCATTCCAATCCAATTTCCAACATAAACATCCAAACAAAACCAAATTTCATCCACTCAATCCAAAACACCCAATCTTCGTATTCCTTCATTATCCCACACAAAAACCACCAATTTTTCACCCAAACCCCAACAAACTACTCAAAAACTTCACTTCCACCACATACCCAACATCAAACCTTCACTTCCCACACAAAACCTTCATCAAAAACCCACTTTTTCCCACAAACCTAAAATCCACAAAAGTCAATTTTTTTTCAAACTAAGTCAAAATGACCGAAAAAGGAAGGGCAAGGAAATTGACACCACCGGAGGCGCGGGAGGAAGAAAGAAGCCATCAAAATACCACGGCATTAACCTCAAAGGCTTCCGACCAAAAAGATAGGTACCCGAGGTGCAAGTTAATGATGGTGGTGATGAGGAGGAAGCACAACATGAGCAAGAGGAACTGGTGCTGCATGCCGGTCCCCAATTTGAAGCCTCTTGCTCATGTTGAGCTTCCTCCTCATCACCACCATCATTAACTTGCACCTCGGGTGCAAGCCGAATTCCAAAAAGTGCATACAAAGCAAAATCAAATGCACAATGAGATGATTGGAATGCGAGCTGACATCCAACATGGAAATAGAGTGGCGGAAGAAAGCCAACGCCTTGTCACTCAAATGATGCAAAGGTTTGGCCTTAACCGTCCCCCTCCGGGCAACAATTAAGAATGTGAGCTTTCCTCTTCCTTTCTCTTCTCTTCTCTTCCTTTTAATTTCTTGTTTTCTTTATGCATTGAGGACAATGCTTCTCCCAAGTGTGGGGGGGAGCCAATAACGTGTCTAGGTAGTAAGAGTCGTAGTGTTTCAAACTCCCTTGAATTTTTATCTTTTGTTTTGTTTTATTGTGAAAGGCATGTAAGCGGCTAGATAGTTTTACTTGTTTTAATTGTTAAATATGACATAATCTTTTGTTAAGTTCTCTTCCAATATAGGCTAGATAATGTTCTTGTTGTGTACATGAAAATAGCTTCTTGTTGCCTTAAGTTTTTCCAATAGACCCACATTGATTCTAGGTGAACAAAACTTCTCCAATGAGAAAATTCACAGTGCATCCTTTGAGTAAGTGTATGAATAGGTATTTTAAGGACCACGTTCTAAGTTTAATGGTACATGGACCCTTTAAAGTCTCTAGGAGTAAAAGTAGTATAAGCTTGTGTGGGGAAATTTATTTAACGTTGAAATAATATGGGGGGAAGCATGATTTTCACTTTTTCACTAAGTTGAGAACACCGCCGGAGCATGGAGGGAAGGATAGTGTACTCGAACAACTCCTACGCGAAGGATGGTACCTCCTTAGTGATTGTATAGCTTCTACAAACTTCTGAAGAAAAAAAAAATAGAAAGAAAAGAAAAAGAAAAAAATAATTTATGAAAGAAGTTACAAACTACAGCACTACTTAGGGTGATTGCCGGAGTAGTGGAGGAAGGAGTGAGTCCCTCTCCGACTTCCTATGAAAAGGTGATATCCCCTAGGCATCTGTAGCCCCAAAAGAGACCAAAAGAAAAGAAAAATATGGTCCACAATTTAAAATTGAACCAACTTAAACTTAATTCCCACCTTGCTTATATGGAATGAAAATGAGGTTTTTCTCGGTTGATGTACTGTTGGGGTTAGAACCTGTTTCCTCATAATACCTGTTTATACAGGAGCAAAGGGGATGCACTACACACACACACACTCACTTAGTTTCTCTTGTTGGGTTGAATAGGAATCATAAGGGGCTCTTGAGGTTGTGATTAGTGTATGCTTAGGACAAGGCCTTGGAGGGAACATGTGTTTTAATTTTGTCATATACTTAAATGTTTTCTATGCTGCTATGTCTATGCCTTTTGCTTGAGGACAAGCAAAGATTCAAGTGTGGGGGCGTTTGATAAGTAGATTTATTACGTATTTTAATTAAGTTATTTAGTTTAATTCTATTTAGATTTAATTAGATTCTATGTGTTTTTATTTATATTTAAGAGCTTTTTACTTCAAAGAATCCAATATTATATTTCAGGATCAAATATATGATTTGCAAGGCTTGGAGCTAAAGAAAAGGGATTTGGAGCACAAAAATAGGAGATTTCCAAGATTTGGGACCGAAATATGCACTTGAAGAAATCAGAATTCGCTCCCCCAAGTCAGTGAAGGGCGCACGGCCCACGCCTGCAAGGCGCACGGCCGTGCGCGATTGCCAGCATCCCTTTTAGCTGCTTTTTGCTCCGAACAGCGGTTTTCTACGCAGCCTGCTTTGACGATAAAGCCCATGGATCTTCAGAGAATATTCCTTCAGTTATTTCTTAGGGCTTAAGTCATTAGTAGGCTATAAATAGAGAGCTTGTTCTCCTTGTTTTATCATCTTGAATTCTGAATATTGTATTGTGACAGAATACTATTTCTCAATAAAAGTTCTCGTTTTTATTCAATTGTTCTTATTGTTTTCTTCTTATTCATTCATGGCAACACCAACCATGAGTGAGTAATTCCCTTAGACCTTGGGATTGTTGGGAGAGTCCTATGGCTTGATCCAACAATCCTAATCTGAAACCCTAGTTTATGTAACCCTACTTTTCTTATCTAAATTCACCGTTCTTCACAACGATATTAACAAGTACCAAACTTTGGATGCGAACGCGGAGGGTTAGTACTTGTTAATTCGTTACCCTAGTTATTAAGGTGATGAATCGAACGAAGAAGTCTTAATAACCGAACAAGTGAATTTAGACAAGGATTGCGAAGCATGAGAATAGCCTAGTGAACCTTGGGACTTATAGAATCTCGTACAATCAAGGATCTTAATATAGGAGTTAGCCATGAGAATAGGTCTAACACCTTGAGAGACACACTCCCCGGATATCGAACGAAGAAGGGGATAGGCTTTAGAGAGATTCGTCCTTAGAAACTAGGATTTACATAAACAAGGATTAGGATTAGGATGTTAGGTCAACCATAGGATGAACCAATAATCCCTAGGTTGCCTTTAGCTATTGTTTTCAACCGTCGTTTAGATTACCTTGAAACCCTAATTATCGGTTTCTCCCTAACCTTTACTACTTTTGATTGGAATTTAAATAACTCCCTGTGGATCGATACTCTCTCTTTATTACTACTACGGTAAACCCGTGCACTTGCGGATTTACGGTAACATATATCTTCCAGAATCAGGAAGTAACTAGTTAGTAATTAAGGAAACAATTGACTTCATGACTTAAATCAGGCTAGTAACTTCACTCTTCTTTCACCTTGAAAGGTAGACGTTGGCATGACTTCCTCTTTGTAGAACTACCAAGAGGGGAGAGTGTTATATGTGCTTCTAATATTCATAGATGAGTGGACTTAAGAACATTGGGACTACACTAATCGGAATTTAGGAAAGCTAATTTAAGTTTATGTTTCAATTACCTCTGAGAGATTAAGATCCCCACATGCACGTCTGTGTGATCAGCAGGTATAATTCAACAACTTGAGGGGAATGAGCCTATATCTCTGAGAGAGTAAGGCCCCACACGTACCTACCTCATATGATCAGAAGGTGAAATTTGACATCTAATAGGTAGTAAAACCCCACGAACTTATCACTTAGATAGATAACGATTCATAACATGAATAACAGTTGACTGTTGCTTAAGTCCAACAATTAAATAAAGGGGATTCGAATAATCCCAACCGCCGCTAACATTCTGCAATCAAAATAGGTAAATTTTACTCTGTTGCAAACAGATTAACTTTGCAATATTCTAAACATTTATCTCTTATTTTACTTTACTCTGTTGCAAACAGATTAACTTTGCAATATTCTAAGCATTTATCTCTTATTTTATTGCTCCCAAATAAGTAATGTGAATTGTTTGGTTGAATTGACAATCTCTGTCGATACGATACATTACTTGTCACTTTATTACTTGGTAAACGATTTAGTACACTTGCCTAAATCCATGTATCAATAGACTTATAAGATATTCTTACTTTCAACCACTTAAAATTTCAAGCCTTTTCTAGATTCAAAATGGATGTCGAACCCTCACAATTCGAGTGAACACTTTATCGTCCTTCTAAATATGTCTGGTCGAAACAAAATTTTCCTAATGGGTTGGTCTGTTCGCACAATTACGAGTGGGAATGGGACCATTTATATATTTTGGTACCTCATCTCCGACCTTTTCAAGGCTTTACGCGTGAAATACGTAGGACTATTCCCTTCTTCTGTTTCCCTAACTAGGACGGCACTAACGGCCTTAGAGGATAAAGATAGATAGAGATAGAGTGTCTCACCTTGCTTTGGATGAAATATGATTAGTGGTCGAGGAAGCATATCTTCGAGATGTTGATGAGAAATAAATCTTTCCTCCCCTAACACCACCACCACCACCGCGAGGAGGCGCTGGATTATCATTTCTATCTACTTTGCATCGCTCAGAGTGATGACAAGATGCACGACCACACTTTTGTGTGGTATGGATTTCTGTGCATATGGAGTTCCTTTGGTTGGTCGATATGGCAACATAATATGTGTAACAACCCGTTTTTCGCTATAATTATTTTGTGCTTGTGTGTGATTATTTGTCTCTGTGTGTATTTTATTCTAGATTAGCGAACTTTTGGCCTATAAGGGTACTTTAGTCATTTTTAGACTCAAGGGTGTTTTAGTCAGTTGGTGAGCAAGGGTAAAATAGTTGTTTTTATTAAGAAGGTTATTTTTTGGATTTTGGTGAGAATGATTATTTTTACTAAGTTACTAGTGAGTTGAGGTAATTATTTAGAGACAGTTGTTATTCAGTATTTTGACTGTTTAAGTGAGTAGTAACTTTTGAGGATTAATTGATAAGAATGTTAAACCCATTATGACAACTAGAAACCAAGCCCAATTAGAGGTGGCTATTAAAACATAACACTAAGAGGAAAACTAGGTTTTCTACTCATTTCATTCACTTCACAAAATATTTTAGGAGAGATAAAGAGAGAAAGTGGATCAAGAGAAGAGAAGAGGAAGCTACAGAGACAAAGCTTGGGGTTGAAGAGCTAGGAGCTAAAGTGAAGCCAAAGTTAGGATTCTTGAAGACTAGAGGTAAGGGGGATGGTTTCCTTTTCATAATTAAGCTATAATCTCTTATTTTCAATTATGGATTTAAGTGCTTTTATGTTAATTGTGACTTTTGTGAATTTTGATGATGAATGTCGTGCTCTTAATTCATGTGAATTTAATGGGTATGATAAACTTCATGAAATAGATGTGTTATGTGCTTAAACTCATAGTTGTTGTTGTTGATAAGTTGTTTTGATGATTATTGCTTAAATTGGTTAAAATGAAGTTGGTTTTGTTGATTGTTGATGAATTCATGAACACATGCTATGAATGTTGTTGAATGTTGTTGGTGATGATAATTCATGAATTGGGTGATGATAATTTTGAGTTGTTGTTGTTGTTGTTGTTGTTGTTGTTGTTGTTGTTGTGTTTGGATAAATAAAGGTGTTTTTGTTATAACTTGGTGTTTTATTTGAAAACTAAGTGAATTGTTTCATAAGCTAATTTGAGGGTTGTGAGAAGAGCTTTTTGATGCGTTTGAGCCTTGGGACATGACTTTAATGGTTTGGGAAATGGGAGAATCAAAATAAGCACTTTTTGGGGCATTTTGACGAAAATCCGAGGTAAAAACACACCAAACGGCCCTTTTCGCAGCGCTGGCGCTTGCACTGGAGCGCTAGGCGCCCAGTTACAAAGAGCAAGCGCTAGGTGCCCAGACAGAAACAACAACCAATGTTGTTTTACGTTTGAGTGCTTGAGGGGAGACACATATGGTCCCTAGGTGATCTTTTAAGGGTGTTCTTTTGCTGTTTTCATTAATATTCTTGCATGGAACATAATATGCTTATACTTACTTTGGTTTTTATAAAATGAGAAAAAACTTGAACTTAGAGACGAACTTATTTTGAGATAATCGTACAATGAATTTTCTTAAGAACAATGATGATGTTTTGACTTATTTATTATAATGATGAACTTAGATGAAGCATGTAGGGTTAATATAGGACTATGAGAGCATGAAACTTGATTTTTGGTGAAATGACAAATAGACGAAAACTTAGGATTTTCATAGACGAACTTTGGTGAAACTTTGAGATGTGACTAGTTAGTTTGCAAATGGCTTATATTCATGAAGACATGATAATTTATGATTGATTTGAGGATTTATATGCTTGAGACGATGATTTGGATGAAAAGTCAAAATCGGTGTTTGTGATAAAAATAGACGAACTTAGGTGAATTTTGGAATTAATCGAAATTGACATATGATACGTATATGTATATGCTATTGCACTCATATGTGAATTGTGTATATACTTGGATAAGGCGATTGAACTTGATTACTTTGATTTTGGAGAATCAATCGGAAAATGTTAATTTTCATAAACATAGACGAACTTTATAGGAATGAGTTTTTTTTATCAGATAACTTGCAATTGGTTATAAAAACATGATAATCGGATGAAAAGAGAATGAAACAATGGTTATTGGGTGTTCGATACGTTGATTATTATGATGTGGTTATATGACGCCTTTTATGTGAATTATGTTTTATGAGACAGAAGTTATTCCTTGAGGTGATAAATATTTTTTGATAATAATTGTTGATGAGTTGTTGATGATTTTAATGATGATGATTCATTAATGGTGGACGAATTCTTACATGCAAATTGGCGACGACTTTAAAGGTGTATGCATGTATTGAAAAATGTTGATGTTGATTGTTGACGACTGTTGTTTAACGTATGCATTGTCGAGTCACAGGTTTAATGCATTCATAAATGTTGAGCCGAATGTTTATATCCATATTGGCGACGACGGATACTTTGTATTCATATTGGCGACGACCGAATGCTTTGAATTCATATTGGCGATGATTAATGATACAAATGTATCTTGAGGTGTCGACCTTGGTGACGACTGGTACCCGCATGCATATAGAGTCGTGTTTAGGTGCATTGCATAACTTGACAATTTTCATACTTGATTATGTGCTTGGTGAATGTTTGCATTGGTGAAACATTAGTGAATTGTATGCTTGGTGAAGGTGGTGAATATATGGTGATGTGAAAGTGTGCTTGTAGATTTTTATACTCGTATAATCGATGAATATTGATATTGTTGAGTTGCTTAATCATTTGAATTTAATTGGGTCGTTTACTTTCATTTCGATTATACTTGATTATGAATTGTGGACTAACCCCCAGTGGTCGTTTGATTGATCGTCTGCCTTATTCTTATGAACGGGTAGACTGTGTGTAGGAGTAGTTTGCTTTGCTTTGGTGAGTTGCTTGAGGATAGCTTGGAACTACCTCGTCTACTGCTTTTGGTGTCTTAGTCTTTAGGACTCTGATTAGGTGTGAGTCTTTGATGTTTACCTTAATTATGACTGTTTGAGGATTTTTAAACTATGTATTGATGATGATATGTGTAGTATGTTGACATTGGTACTTGGAGATTTATTTTGTTATTGATGAAATTGTTGAGATGATTATTCCGCTGCGATATTTGGACATTTTTTTATTATGCATGTTTGTGAATTATGGAGAAGTAGCATCTAAATTCTTTATATGATTGTATCATTTGTGTGTGTTATCGCTTTTAGAGTTTAGGGTGTTATAATATGCTCTAAGAGGTGAATAACATTTAAAAAATTTATCGAGTTTGCAGCGAAAGCGATTTGAAGAAAATGATTTGCGACTTATTGGATTTATGCAAGGTTCAATGGCTATGACAAACATATTAAGACTATGCACAAATGATAAGATTCACTTGGAAATGATATATTCTAAGTAATTTTAAACACAATCTATTATAATAAAATTCACACAATTTACAAAACAAGTACAATCTCAAACCAAACCTAAGAACAATTAATCAATTATACTAATGAACACAATTGTGTAAAAGTTTGAGAAAATTGACAATAGATTGAAACTAAGTGTGATCCAAAGTAAAGTAAGATAAAGCCAATTCAAAGAACAAATTCAAGTTTAATGGTTTAAACCTAGATCACACTCAATCTCTACACTAGCAATTTATCAAGCGATCAAATACACAATTAATCAAATTAAAGAAGAGAAAAGACACCGAGATTTATAGTAGTTTGCCCTTTCGTCCTCCTTTGGGCCAAGTCTACTCTTTTTCATGGAAAACATCTCCACCGAGGACTTCCAATAGAATGATAATGTTTGATTACAATGTGATTACTAGAATTCCTTGAAACTACCCTAGTTCTTCAATTCCTATGGAATCACTCCCCTAATCTTCAAATAAACCTTTGAAATTGCTACTTCTTGATGTCTTAAAATCTTCAATTAACCCGTGCAACCCTTGAAGTTCTTCACCCAAACTCCTTGATGCTCCGTCCGGTAATTAGAAACCCCAATACCCTTCAAGGTGGGATGAGATTTTTACTTCACTTTAGAACCTTTATTACCCAATCAATTTCCTGAATGAACCAACTTACAATCCCTATAGCACTCTTGCAATCTATGACTGAAAGATCAAAGTGATTCTAAGAAAAAGTGTTTAATCTTGAAGAATGTATAAACAACGAGGTTTTGACACTCTAGAGAGAATAGATGCAAATAATTCAATGAATTGGGTGTTATGAGGAAGTGACTATATATAGAAAAAGGGTGGCAAGTGCAAAATTTTGACAAAAAAACAACATAGTGAATCGATTCACTAAATGTATGAATCGATTTAGACAGCTAAAAGACAAGCCAGATGAACTATGAAGATGGTATGATGATTGATACCATCAGACTATATCTGAATTGATTCAGGAAGCCCAGGATGAAGATTGAAACGATTCAAACTATTTTGAATCGATTCAACACAGGTCCAGAAAGTTTCCATGATACGATTCAGAGGTGATAAAATTCAAAACTTCATGAAACGATTCACCCCAAGTCAGAGACTTCTGGTGATATGATTCATGATTATTTGAATCGATTCAAAAGCCTGGAATGAAGCTTTTATCTTCAAGAAAGGTATGCAAGACACTAAGAACACATACGACACAATGGGGCATGGATTTCTAGGTGCTTTAACATGATTCTATGCTATATTACCTAGACAAAATATAAACAACATCTAAGAGTCCTAATGAACATAATCAAAACATAAACATAAGGTAATGCTAGCTTCACTTTTCTCTTTATTTTTGTGTTTATGACGGTGATCTCCATGGCAAGTGAAACTATGACGTTTGCGGTGTTTCAAGGTGTTATCATGAAAAACTTCTCGGTCACTTCAAGTAGAGCGCACTCATGTTGTATGTTTTGTAAAGGCGCGTGGGGTGTGATGACAATCGGGCAGATCAATAGGTTTTCCACCCTAGGCAATAGTTAATTTTTTTTTTTTGCTCAAAATTTGTGATTATGGCTGAATTAGTTGATACAAACAACATATGGTGCAATTTTGCGTGGAATCGTTAACCTCTTTGACACATCGATGTTCATGTGATTTGATCGCACCAATAGGTGGTGGTGAGAAAGGATTGGAGGTTGGTGTGTTGCGCCGCGGTGGAGAGGTTCTGACGACGATGCATTTCAACGTCTAAAATCGGGTAGCTGCCTTAGTTTTGGTAATGATTTCAACCATTGTTTGCTATAGTTAGAAGATAAAGAGGATTCAAGAAACGAGGTTATAAGAAATTCGTTGCCACAAAACTGTGTCACTGTTCTTGCCGAAGAACAAAAGATTTGACCAAAGTAGTTGTGGCGAAGCTTCAGTGGTATACTTGTGCAATCATTTTAGAAAACTAGTTTAAAAAAGGAAAATGCTAACAAGTGCCCTAAGGGCATTGTTTAAGCATCTAAAAGTAGCAATTTTTGCATTGGAAATTATACGGTTATGACTTTAACATGAGTTGGACTTGTATTTTCAAGACATAGTTTCTTTTTGTGGGTTCTTTAAAACAATTCCCTTAGGGTACTTGGTTAGCAAGACCCTTTAAAAAAGGTACAATGATATACATGTAAATATTTTACATCATCAACACATCTAGATTGATTAAAAAACAATACTCCACACTAAACATCTTAGAAAAACGTGGTTGGGCCTAACACAACTCCACAAAACCGTCATCGCCTATCCGATGTGGGGACTCTTAAGAAACCCCCCTCACGACTTAAGACACCCCCTCACGACCAGCACTATTGGACTTGGTTCGTGGGCATAAATGGTGGGTGGCCCGATAGCGAAAACATGATAGCACGTGGTTCAATGGATCTTGGAAAGACTCTGATACCATCTTAGAAAACGTAGTTGGGTTTAACACAACCCCACAAAACCGGTTTGTGAGGTGATGATTGCCTCCACTTATAAAAACATTGTCAGACCATCACATATCTGATGTGAGACTCTTAACCAAACATGTAATTTTATTTGTGAAAATCCATTCAACTTTGGTTCTAACAATCTAGTTTACTTTCCAAAATATATGCAACGGATTACATAAAATATTTTACATTAATGTCCATTATGAAGAAGACAAAGCTTGTGAATTGTGATGATGAGCTCAGCACCATAGTACTCATAACTACGGATGACAGCACATCATATGCATGTTTGCTTTCTTGTGTACTTTGCAAAGAATGCTTATATGCGTCGCCAAACATTCTTCTTTATCAACGACAAATAATTAGGGAATGTTTCCAAAAAATTACAATAAGCTTGAAAAAAAATATTCTAAAGACTAAAGAGTCAACGATTTGGATAGGTTTGTTCATCAAATAGTGTAAAAGATAACAAAAGATATGTAATTTGTGAAGACCACAAAAAATATTATTAGTTTTTGTAGCTGGACCTTCAATTTTTTTTCTTGACTACTCCTCGATCTTACACCCACCATTTTTGGATTGGCTTATTTGTCAATTTCACTTTCAGTAAAACAACTTTGAAGAAATGCCAAAAAAACAAAAACAAAAAACAACTTCAAGATGAGACTTTTGAAGGGTATATTTGTTTTAAATTTGGTTTTGTCAAATTTTCGAAGCTTAAAAACCGAGTTTAGAAATCATTGCTTTGATATGATGTATTATATGTTTCGGATCGGATTTTGGTCCATACAACGGACTAATTCAACATGCTTATCAACTCAATACGCCGCCTTAGGAACGATTGTGGAAGGTCACATGTATGTCCTACCACATAGGATAATCCCGATCGTTGAACTAACGTCTAACCGACTCCGTTATCGAATTTCACGAAATCATTTACGTTGAGCTCGTCTATACAAAGTGTGGATCCGCGCCACACCCCAAGTACGGTCACATTTTTATACGCTCCTATTTCGAGTTCACATATTGACTTAAACATCATAGCAGTTGTGTGATTTGCAAGTTTCTTCCCCACCATCGACGACAGTCTCCAACGCACCAAAGCTCTTCCACTGTCGTATCATATCTTCATCAGCACGAACGTCAAGATCAAATCATCCTAATTTTTTTCCGTACAAATCACTATATTTCGGTTTGCGACCTGTGGGGGAGTAGTAGTTTGGTGTTTTTTTTTAAATGGAGGAAAATTGATTTTTATTTTTAAAAGGACATTTAAAAATTCCATAAAAAAAATGATTACGATTATATTTGGTAAAAAAAAAAAAAGGATAACTGATAAACTAACTTATGACATATAATTTATAAACTAGTTTATAGTTGATAACAGATTAACTAATTGATAGTTGAATTTGTAGTGTTTGATAAATTAAAGGTTGAAATAATATATCAATATGAAATGACAAAAAAAATAATATTTATAAATATGAAATTAATATTATTTTTTTCAATTAAAATTACAAAGGTAAAATTGAGATGAAAAGTGATAATATGCTATAATTAAGATTGCAAGGCTAATTCCTCGAAAGAAAACATTCTTTAAAAAAATAAAATAAAGGCTATATATAATGAATTAATTAGATGAACATTGTTCCGGACTTAAGTCAAACAAGAAATCAAGAAAATAAAAGATCCTATGTAGCTGGTGGTATGTTTGTTACACCTGGAATCGTTCCAATCTTTTTGGCTTTCTTCTATTTTTATTCCCACATATCCTATTATATACTATATAAATAGGTTTGCCATTTGATGGTATAAAGAAATCAAAAAGAAAAAGTATTTTTTTTTAGGGCTTATACAATATGTCTTCGCGCGTAAGTGTCGAGATTAATCATTTGAACTTTATGAGACTCAAATGGTTGGTAAGCTCTAAAATTTTAAGGTTGTCTGAATAGACGACAAATTCTCCTAAAAGATTTTAACGTTGTTGTATGTCTAAGATTAAATTTAAACTCAGTACATGGATTAAGATACTTGTTGTCACTTCTAAACGCTTTTTTTGTAAAATAAACGTCTTTTAAATGGCATGGGAGACGGGTGAAACAAGGTTGATTGACAGGATATGCATAATCCAATTAAAAATGTTATTTTATTACCTTTTTGGTTTGAAAGAATGTTCCCTTATTACTTATGTACTTATGTTTTGGCTTCAAATGAGATTCCGAATATAAAAATAATATTCGCTTAGTTGTTTATAGAAACCATGATACACACAAAACCCCTCAAAAAAACGGGTTCCACTTTGGTGCCATTAATGGCACCAATGACACCATCCAATTCTATCTCAACCACACACACACATCACACACACATCCCCACGCGGACCCACACACATCAACGGCCAGGATCTATGCTATGACACCAATGACATCATTTCTAAGTTACTGAAGTATTTCCCAAAAAAACAAACATGATACACTTTTCGAATTTAAAATTTTATTGAAAGGCACCGAAAAGAAGATTTTTAATTTGGGGATTAAAATAATGATTTCCATGGCTTTGATAGGTTCTTCACATAATTGAAAAGAGTTCGCATAGTAGCATGACTTATGACGATAAACTAGTTGACAAATGACAGGAAGGCAACATTTATTCCACTAGTATAGTGACCCGTGCCAAGCACGGGAAATAAAAAGTCTTTTTAATCAAATGTATAGATTTTATATTATATTATCTTAAAGTTATAAGTGGGGTTATAATTTAAATTAGATATGGAAAAAATATATATGTTAATTTGGTATGTATTTTAAAATATCTAAACATTGCACATAACGATTAAAGTCTTTGGTTTTATACTTATACTAATTATTTGTAGTATAAGATGTACTCATTGTTAAACTTAGCATATGTAATATTTTTGCAAAAATACGTCGACGTACTATATATTATTATTTGTTGACATAATGTATTTTATTAATCATAAAAACTAAAAAAAAAATATTTTTTTTTATATAATAGTCAGTGTCAGATGTATACACCTAGTCTGTGAATGCAAATGTTAAATTTTTTATGGGTGTGTATAAATATAGTTTGGGCTACAGAAACGCCGATTGTTATTTGTTTTTATTTTTTACAAAACCAATGGTCTAATGTAAATATTGTATTTTAGGGTAACAACGATGTAAAAAAAAAAGTTTCGCATATTGTTATACCCGAAAATGCATCAATTAAAAGTCAATGGCAGGAGGATCTGCTTATATAGAAATTGCATGTCATGTAATGACCAGTACGCCTTATAAAGAAATTAAAAAAAAAACGACTTTCAAACAATACACAACTTTAGTTTTCTAAATTATAGCAACAACAATTCTAAAACATAACCAATGATCATACTTTTTGAAAAACTTCACGATACACAACATTTGTGGTCTCCTTGCAAACATTAATAACTTCATCCAAGATGAGCAGCTTCAAAACCTTTTCTAGAAGTAACTCGAGAGACAACGACATAGAGTTGTCCATGCGTGAACACGGGCTTAGGAAGATAAACTCTCACTCGAGCCAAAGTTTGACCCTGACTTTTATTTATTGTCATTGAAAAACAAAACGTCAATGGAAATTGCATGCGCCTGAATTTGAAGGGTAGTCCTCGATCACTCGGAATAAGATCCATCCTGGGAATGAATACACTGGTACCTGCCCTTTTTCCTGTAATTACGGTAACGGCTATCGTGCTCTTCCCTAGATGTGTAACTGTCAGCCTCGTACGATTACACAGTCCATTGGCCTGATCGATGTTTCTCATCAGCATAACATGACATCCCACCCTTAGTTTCAACTGGTGATTTGGAATTCAGAGCTCTTAATACCATTAATAAATTCCATTGTGAACCACTCACTCTGGAAATCAGAATTTTCACCCGATCGACAAACATAATCAAAGCTTAAATACTCTTTCACTTCACCTGGAATCAGTGACATCATATATCCGTTAACATGCTCAACTGAATCAAGCGTTGGTGCGAGTATTCCCCTTTATTGGAAAAATAGCGGGTCACTAAGGTTATCATTCAAATCGGGATACACAAAGTCTATAAGTGACTTCAACGGCTTTGTTTTGTCTAAAATGAGTAAATCTTCAGGAATTTTTTACCTTCATTTCACCATTCTTATCTGAAGTGTAGTTGTCGTCTCCAATTGAGGGTATCCACTTGCCAAAATTAGCAATTTCTTCCTGCTCTGCATGTACCGAAGATGCACCCAATCTCATATTAACAGTAAGCTTCAACACATTACAATAAGCTCATATCCTTGATTAATTGACTGAGGCATCAACAATATCATGCCTCGTTCCTTTTTCGGACAACAGGCAATATCTGCCTGAAATCACCACCTAAAACTACTGTCATTCCACCAAAGGTCTAAACTCGTTTAGGGGATCATTCTTGGACATGATATCACGCAATTATCGGTCAACTGCCTCAAAACACCATCGGTGCATCATTGGAGCCTCATCCCAAATTATCAACTTTGTAGCACGCACCAGGTCTGCCCTAGGATTGTCCTTTTCCATCGTAAGCGATGATGCCTCATTAATCTCAATAGGGACTTTCAGCGTCGAGTGCGCGGTTCTTCCACCTGGTGATAGAAGAGCCGTTATACCGCTGGATGCAGCATTCAATACCATTAACCCCCTTCGATCTAACAGCAGCTGAGAATGTTTTCCATATAAAGGTTTTCCAGTACCACCGTAACCATATAAGAAAAAAGAAACGACCGTCGTCAGAACCAACGGACTCCATGATCTTGTCATGCACACATCTTTGTTCATCAGTCAGCATCAGTAACATATTTGTGTGTGTCTTTTCCAGTTCATCTTTGTTGTAATGTAGCTCATCAACGATAAGCTTGTTTGTGAAAGTTGGCATGTCTGCTGCGTTTGGCCTGGGCATAGATTTGAAATCAGTAAGCGACCGTCCGTTTTCCTGAAGCAATATTTCAATTTCAATCAAACATAGGTTCTTCAAGTCATCATCACCGATACGCATATCTGCATATTAAATGTAAAGTTACAAAATTAATATTAACACCTAAAGAAAAATGATAGTAAGAGAATATATGCAATGCAACGGAAAAAATGACATTAAAGTTATGACTCAATTCTTAATCGAAAAAAGCTTCTTTCAGCTTAACTCAAACTAAAAAAATAAGCTTATTAGTAATGGATTTCCCAAGCCATTATTTATTTAACGCGAAAATAAATAGATATAGGGAACTGCTACAAAATGATGTCATGAATGCTCACTAATCTAGATAACGTGAAAAATTAATCAATTAAACGTATGATGTTTGTATTATATGTGGGTGTGTCGGTGTTAGTTTTCCGCTGCTATTACGTGATGTAGCTGCTGGATGGGAGGCTTCTGTGTGTGCATAATTGTTGCCTAGCGTCCGATTGGCTTTTCTGTTTTGTAGTAGCAGGTATTTCGGCCTGTTGTAGTGCAGCTTTGCTGCTGTGCAGCTGCGTTTTTTAGAGGATCTTTACGGGCTTTAGGTTGTGAGACAGGGGTACTCGCGTGTAGGCAGCACCACGGTTTGTCGTGGTACTTTGCTGGGTTTGGTCTTTGATTAAGGTAACCTAGTGTACACCTCGGCCCATGATTTTTTGGGTGTAGACGTGTTGCCTTTGTTGGTTCTTGTATTCATCCGCTGTTCATTTCCGCGAGTGCTAGGTGTTTCCTACGCCCTCTCGACAAAAAAAAATAATATTGTCCGTCTAAAAAAAATAGTGAAAAGCTCTCTGGTGTGTCTACTTTGTTAGGTAGCCTTGAATTTATCTCTGTTT